>BQKZ01010224.1:0-12912 GCA_036244855.1 Temnopleurus reevesii | reverse complement strand
GGGGGGGGGGGGGGGGTTGTCAGCCCAGTGGGGCGTAAAATTTGGTATTTTGGGAGAGAGGTGCGAACAGTCCAGCCCTTGGGTCTCAAAAGCGAGCCCGGAAATTAAAAAAAAAGTTGAACAGTTTGCATTTGCTTACCGTGTGGGAAGTAAAGATCAGCAATGCCTTTCAATTGTGCACCTTCCAGCGCCCGCCTCAGTTCTCTCCTTTCATCTTTCCTCGACACACAACTTCTCCAGAGCTGGAGTATCTGCATGATCTGATGAGTTCCCTCACTTGTGGCATGGTGGGATCCCATATTTGTCTGTAGCGCCCTCTCGATGTGGCCTTGGACAATGCCTAGCTGACCCCCGAGGCTGTATATCTTGACGTCATCTGTAAGATCGTCGGCGATCTTCTTGAGAATGTCGGCGAATTCGTCGTCGGGTGGTTGCGATCTATGCATTTTAAATGTGAAAAGGAAAAGTGTAATCTTGTATATCAGCATTAGAATGAATCATAAAAACTTGTCCTCCTGCAGTCACGTGACATTTAGCTGACGGGTGCTGTTATTTGCGTAGTGCACACAATATATACCAAACCCGTATGAATTAACCCATTGACTACTGGAACCGGGTAATCCCTGCACAATGTCGATGGGAATTACATAATTCAGTAGTCAATGGGTTAATCATAGCATCGAGGTATATTCACGAGCTCATGAATTATCTTATGGGAACACGGGAAATAAACTGTTTTCGCTGTTGATTGCCATTAAAAAAGGCGCTTCGCAATCATCGGAATTCTAAAAGGTTTTCTAAGTCCCATGCCAAAAATACTTCACTTTAACCTGATAGCTCTAACAAAGAGTTAAACTTGTTGTTTTCTCCGCTAGAATATTAAAAAAATAGATATATATATAGTTACCCTTGAGGCTGTGAGTACATGTAGGAAGACGTAAGATACAATTCGTCGATATTGTCCCCGGGCATACTATCTCCTGCAAAAAAAAGGTAAAAATTAGTTTTACAACCAAATCCAGACGGAACAAAAGGAATTATTTGCTGATCTATACGCACGATTCGACGAACGACTAGCCGACCCCTTTCTCAGGAGCGACTCAGCAACATGAGTCATCATTGAGCATGTTGAGTGCAGAAAGCAGTTTCCAGTCGTGCGAAGAGTCGTTCGTAGATCTACGAACAGCTTTAGGATATACGGTATACCACTTAGACATTATGATAACAAAAAAAAATCATAAATTTCAGCGGGCTCGCTCATTTACCTTTTTTCTGGTCAGCATCATTGCAGATTTACTTTGGCTCCTTTTCCCGAACAGGCTCAATTTCCTCCTCTATGCATAGGGAACTGAAAATGATCTTTATTTTTTTTGGGTTTCATCCAAAATAATTCTGTCTCTTTTTTATTCTCAAAAATATACCATATGTATATACGCTCTCTCTCTCTCTCTCTCTCTCTATTTTGCTCTTGTTCCCTATTGTCCAAGGATTGATGAATAGTGATCTTCTTGTAGCTAAGGCCCCGGTCACATACGACCCCAGAAGCAACACGATTGAACACAAGTCTTTGTAAGTTCACAGATAACTGCTTCCGAACAAAGAGTCGTGTTGAATCGTACTGCTTCCGGGGTCATATGTGACCGGAGCTTAAGAAAGTATTACCTTCCTGTACACCGGCTCCTGATCCCAATGTTTTCGCTTCGGATCCATCCATCTCCTTCTTGTATTCCCTCGAACGAATCTCACTCTCCACTTGGATCTTAATCCGGAGCTTCTGGATCTCCCGATCCAGTTGCTCCGCACGCTCCTGCTGTCTCTCCAACCTCCGCTTCAAAGAATGCTTCTCGCGCCGCATTAGCTCGTTCTCTTGCTGCAGTTCTTCAATCATGTTTTCGTTTCCATGGAGGATATTGGTCAGTGTTTCATTCAGCTGGTCCAGTGATTCCTTTTCGAGAATTAGCTTCGCAAGGTTAGATTTCAAAGAAGATGTTTCATTTTCATGCCTCGTTGTCTTTGCTTCAAAGTCACCTTTGAGTTTTTCGAGCTCCATCCTCGCTGCTCTTTCAACCTGGCCCTTTTCGTGAACGATCTCGGTGAGTGCGACTATTCGTTCTTTCTTAGCTTCTACTTCTGCCTTCCAGCTTGCTTCTAAAGATTCTTTCTCTCCAACGAATCGTACCCTGTCATCTTCCCTTTCCTTCTCTAGCTGCTTCATCCGATGCTTAGCAGCTTCTCCTTTCTGGACATCCTCCAGCGTTCTATGGATGATGTCTGTCAGGTTCGCTATGTCCTCCTCCCTGGAACGCATCTTAACCGCATGCCGCCGTTCAAGCTCCGCGATTTTCTCCTGCAGCTTCGTCTCCGTGTCCTGCTGCTGCACCTTCGACGATTTCTCCGACTTCGCCGCAAGGTCGTAGATCTTGCGCCACGACCGCTTCCCGAATCGCATACTGCTTCGCTTGTCCCCGTCGAAGAGACATCGGCGAAGCATCCGCAGGATTTCTAGTTGTTCCTGGGGTGAAAGAGTCTCAGGGTATGGGAGAGAGAAGATGTCAGTGATGTTGTGGTTTATCTGTAGCTGTTTTCTGGTCGAATCGATGGAGGTGTTGCCAAGGTTACAGAGGATGAGAAATATTGGCGGACGACCTGTTGGAAGAAAGGGAAAATGCACTCGTGAGGAAAAAAGTGAAAAGAACACGCAACGGGGGCTGAACCGAAAATTTTCCAATCGGTGGGCAGAAATTTGAAAAATTTGTGGCAAGCAAAACAAAGTCCAAAATGAACAAAAGAGATATCATGGCAGCCCCTTAGTTTGTCGATAGGATCCCATCATGGATGGATCATGCATGTGAGAGTTTCTTTTCTTTACAAAAAGTTTCACTTATTGGTGTCGTGATGAAAACCCTCTACATGCAGTTACTCTTTTGGATGCTAATGTAGTTTCATTGTAGATTGTTTAAAGGGACCGATCCAAAACTGGATTGAACATCATATAAGGCTAAAACCATAATCTATGAAATTGACAATTTTAGTAATTCGGATCGATCCTTGACTAGATATACAACGCTTTAAAACGGTTACTCTTCGTGGTGATGTACGTGGTAAACGCCCTCTGTAAACAGACAGGTGTATTGGATACTGACATTGAAGGTATATCCCTAATTAGTTTCACTGTAGATTGTTTTCGGGAACCGATCTAAAACTGGATTGAAATTTTCCATCACATAAGATTTTAAGCCCCACTCTATGAGATTAAACATTTTAGTCATTTGGAGTGATCCTTGACTACAACATTTTAGTTTGCCTTTTCAATTTTATGTTTTTAGAGAGTGTTGTTCCAAGTGCTTCACACTATGATCACCGATTGCAGTGTTAAGCTCAACACCATGGTGCTAACAGTACATGTGCTTTGGTAACAAACCTGTTATTTCATGTATTGGTGTAATCCAGTCTGATTCCAAATACTGTGAAAGTGATGATCCAGCCTCACTGAAGGATATAATTAAAGTCAAAACTGATTTAATTCTAAAAAATGATACAAAATAAATATTTAGTTTGTTTATATGGAGCATGTAACGTAAGAGATGCAATTAAACTTACGATGAATATCAATGGTATTTCCATGGCAACGTATGTACCGTAGAGATACGATTGATTTCCAATTAGTCGTATCTTTCTTGTTACAGGCTCAGGATACGCGAAAGGGTGTTATTGGAATGATATATATACAAGTATCTCAATTAAATAAATAATAAATAATAAATAAATCAAATTCTGTCTTCTTCCTTTTCTGTCTTTTTTTTTTTTTTTGTCTTCTTCTGTCTTGTTCTTTTTCTTTCTCCTTCTGTTTTCACAGGATCGGTCGATGGACAGATGGAGGACAGTCAAACTCTTTCTATAGGTAGTCTGGGGGGGGGGGGGGGGCTTAGCATGATAGCCGACTAGTTTACGTTTCAAGAGTGTTTTCCCCCTCTTTTTGTTAATTTTCTTCTCTTTTTTTTTAAAGATAATTACCCAATTGCCATCACGAAGCACCCGACGGTCTCACAAAGCTGTTGCACTTTGTCCTTTGGAACTTCCTTTCCTGTGGAAAAATAAAACAAAACAAAATAAAGCAAATAAACATAGCATCTATATTGCTCGATACTGGAATCAAAATAAATCTGACAGAAGAAAAAAAAAATAGATGAAGTTTAGAAGATGGAGCGGTTTTTCAAGATCTTGCGTTTACAGAAGTATCAATGCAAATTATACGCATTTTAAACGTAGGCCTAAGTATGTCTAAAATGCATCTCAAAGTGTTATCAAGAGATGTTCATATTTGTACATATACTTCGCTGAATATCTCTTAGAGAATCAATTTTCATTCATGCTTAAGGTCAAACATGTTCATTGTAAGGTCAGATCATTTTGTTACGGATTATCAAATGAATACAACTTTGAAGAACAGAATTCTGACAAAATAACGCAAAATTAGCATTAATCCATGTTGATTTCTTTTAAAGTGATTAATTATACTGATGGTTATACTGATGATGTCCATTTTAGCGCAAGACATTTTAATACCCTGGACATAAACATTCGGCGTTCTCAACATTAAATTAAAATTAAATATGTAAGTGGCACTTGATAGATATGATTGTGGATCATCAAATGTGAAAATCCCCTGATAATATTTTGAACCGAATTTTTGACAGACATTTCAAAAGTGCAAAGTTTTTTTTTTTGTACACTCTGTATACGTTCGATATGCTTTGGCTTTGTCAGCTCAGGGGTACACTTTTGTATAACCCTCCATTTATACAACACAACAAAGTATATCCTCTATAGGCATCACTACCGTCACAAAATAATGGACCAATCGAACCTCTCCATTCTTCCCCGGTAATAGTTGGGCTTACACTGAGTACTGAAACTTCTGAGGTCTCAAAAAAATATGACAGTCCTACGGAAGCTTATATGTGCATCACAAAGGCGAGTTTATACAGATCGCCTTCTCGCTAACTCGAATTTAACATGTTAAACAAGGCTGTAATGCGAATTTGTACAATTAAGTTGCCTTCTCACCATTCTCGTCCAAAACAAGGCGCCAAGCCGAGTTAGTATAAGTTGTCTTCTTGCATTCTCTTCTTTAAAAAAGGGCGCGAAGACGAGTTTGTACAAGTTCGTACAAATTTTCTAACTCGAATTAAACAAGGCCCCCGTATGTGAGTTTGTGCAATTAAATCGTCTTTTCATCATAATCTCGTCTGAAACAAGGCGCTAAGGCGAGTTAGTAAAAATTGTATTCTCGCATTCTCTTCTTAAACAAGGTACCATTGCGAGTTTCGACCACGAGGCACCTTTGTGAGTTAAACAACTAGCTTTTGCACTTCACATATAATATTCCATAGAACTGTCGTAGTTTCTGAAACCTTATAAGGTTTTAGCTCTGAGTGTGAACCCTTCTTGAAAATAGCATGAAATAATTATACGCACCAGGGACATGGCGATGAATAACGAAAGATATATATTCCGTAACACGAATCTCCTTCTCATCAAGATCCTCAAAAGTCGTTGCCTCTCGGCTTTCATCGGCATCGCCAAGGTCGCCATCCCCTCGCAAGACGCACTGCAGATAGTCGGGGAGTATTCCCGAGACATACCCGGTTACATCAACAAGGTATATGACTAGCTTGTCTGGATGGATGGTCGCGACGCTTGGGGCAGCCTTGCCCGGCTTGTAGGCGATTATCTCCTGTCGCAATTCGGCGATCTCATTTTGATGGGCAATGTTTGAATCTTCCATGGTGAATATGTGACATTGAATCAATTGATAATGCCAATTGAGGTTTAATTTATATACTTTGAGAAGATGGTCAGCGAATAATAGAAATGGTTAACGTAGAAGTTGGACTAGTCGGTACAAACATGACAAAGACAATGAATATTGTATTATTGCCGAGTAGACTAGTCTAGTTCAGCAATTTGCGAATTTGGAATTCAAATTTTCATTACAATGAAAGGATACTGCGTATTAAAACTGATAATGAAAAAAAAAAGGGTTTTATTTTTTTCAAATTCTGCTCTGTGAATGTAAACATTACCGGGCTGCTTGTGTTAAGTCAACATTCGCCACTTTTAAGTGAATGACGCACTGCAAAACATCTCTTTTAAGTATATTTCTGATACCGATATTTTGTCTCTAACCAGGAGTCCTGATGACTAAAAATCCAGGCGAGAGCTAACACAAGGTAACTCAAATGTAGGATACATGCAGGTGCTTTGCTTACTAATTCCAATACAGTAGGCGTGGCTGCAATCCGTCTGTCCAATGTTTGTGCTATAAACGATCAAACTCTTTCACCAAACCAAGATAAAATTGTCAATCCGAATGATTCAAAGATATTTGTTCACGAATACAACATTTGTCCCGTCACTTTGTGACATTTTCTTGATGAAGTATACAATTTTGATCAAGTTTGCAAGTTGTGGCTCCCATGATATCGACTAGCCAATCCACCTGCCATAAGCCCCGGTCACATAGGACCCCGGAAGCAACACGATTCACTCCGACTCTTTGTTAGTTCACAGTTAACTGCCTCAGAACAACGAGTCGGGGTGAATCGTGTTGCTTCCGGAGTCCTCGTGACCGGGGCTTTAAGTTTCTCCCAGGTCTAGCTGTAATTCCAAATTGAACTTCGATTTATGTAGATCACAAACACAATATTGATGCGTGTGGATGCACATAGTGAACAACCGATTTTGATTCAATGGAAATATTTGCCCTAAAATCACACAAAAATGAAGTTCAAATAGAAGAATGAATGCAAAACNTAAGCGTTGCCAATTCAAGGATCCCCATGACATGGGATAATTGAAACTTTGAAAATTCGTAACTTTTGAACGGACTGTCCAATTAAGCTCAAATTTTCACAGTTTGATCATCATATTTTTCTTCATCGACTGATAGCAAATTAATTCCAGGGTTTCATATTCCACTTTAAGGTTTCGGCTCGAGGTGTGAATCTACCTAAAGTTACAGTTGGTTCAAAGATCATGAAGATTACCGCGTCGATCGGTCTAGTTCGTCGATATGCATTATCTGAAATTACAACGCCATTTTTTTAAATGAAACATACTGCTCATTCTCAACTGATGATGAAATCATATTTTGTACCATTTTTTTAAATTCTGATTAATCATGGCGAACTGCCTGCTTTCAGTCCATATTCTCTGCTTTTAAGTGAAAGTCACACTGCTAGGTATTAGTTATCGTTACATCTGCTACATATATATATTTTTGTTTGAAACCACGAGTATTGAGGAGGCAAAATCGAGACGAGAGCTATCAAAAGGTAACTCAATTGTAGGATACACAGAGGTGCCAAGCTTACATATTCCAATACAGTAGACGTGGCTGCAATCCGTGTGTCCAATGTTTGTGCTAAAAAACGATCAAACTCTTTCATCAACCAAGATAAAATTGTTAATCCGAATGATTCAAAGATATTTGTTCACGAATACAATGTTTGTCCCGTCCATTTGGTCACATTATAATTAAGTTTGTAAATTTTACTAGCTCCGTTTAGCGACATATCGACTAACCAATCCACCTGCCAAAGTACCTCCCAGGTCTAGCTGTAATTCCAATTTGAACTTCGATTTATGTAGATCACAAACACAATATTGATGCGTGTGGATGCACATAGTGAACAACCGATTTTGATTCAATGGAAATATTTGCCCTAAAATCACACAAAAATGAAGTTTAAATAGGAGAATGAATGCAATGCTATCATACATGTCTGCGTCAACACAAAGAGCGTTTACTCATGCATTGGAGGGCCAATTTCATAAAGTGATCATTTTGCTACCATTTCTTTGCAAAACGATAATGGATACTTTTTGTAAAGTTGAAGAAAAGACTGATATTTTTATTTCGTTTCAGCATTTATAAAAAGGCAATACATGTACTATATTTGAGGGCCTCACCTTTTTTTCGAATGTTTGTACCTCTGTGACCCCCTCGCTAGTTTGTTTTATTAGTTTTGTTAATCACCGATATGTTCAATTGACCACCAAATATAGTATGAACTAGAAAGTTCATACGAAACGCACGATAGTGCCTTTCTTTTGGAGTTTAATGTACTTTCAATGAATTAAACGAATTGAATTGAATTAAATTATCACAATCTGTGCATACCTTATATGGTTATTGCATGGGGTCATTATATAAATCAAAGTATAATGTACACAAGACAGTGGATAAGTATCTTCTATTCAGTAACGAATATCGCATAATATTTCAGTGTGAGAGGGGGGGGGGCAGTGGGAGAGAGAGGAAAGGAGAGAGGGGGCAGGGAGAGAAAGAAAGAGAGAGGGAGAGAGAGGGGGGGAGAGAAAGAGAGCCCTTACAATAACTTTCACGCAAAAAGAGAAATGTCCTTTCCAGTTATTTTTCAAAAAGAATGGAGAACGGGTGTATCTTTCATAAAGCTGCTAAAAGAGGGACAAACGACTGGTGACCCTTTTTATGTGCTAAGTCGGCGACATACAGTATCATTGAGCACAGGAATTGATCACCCGTCCTGCAATCTTCTTGCAGATCATTACAAACACCTTCATGAATCGAGGATCAGATGTCCATCAAGTTTCCTGAATGATACAGGGAAGCTAAATATAGAAACTTTTTGCAAATGTTTCCTGAAAGATGCCTTGGGAAAATGGGTATTATGGATTTTAGTATTTTTGTGTGAGGTGAGATGACGAGCATATGCAAATTATTTGCATTTTTATATACAATGGCTGTACTTGGCAACCAGAAAGCTTTCGAGAGGAACAGGGGCACCCCTATGTCACGTGTAAAAGAAGCAAACTATTGTGACGTAAATGTAATTCACAATGTATTCGTAAAGCTTATTTTAAGCACCAAAGTATAGCAATATATCTATAAACAGACCTCCCAACCTTATAGACTAAAAAAAGGGATGATTTTGCTGAAAAAAAAGAGGGAAGAATAATGATTCCCATAGGAAAGTGTAGTACAATTATGAAAAATCATAATATGCTATGAAAACATGACTTCAGAATGATGAAAAATCATATTTATCCCTCCAAATTCATAATGGTTGGGAGGTCTGTATAAAGAACAACAGTAATAATACAAAATATGCATTCTGTTTTCTATTTCTTTTATTCATTTACATTTCACTGTACATTTTTTCTTTTCATCAAACATTTAACAAAACATATTTACAGCAATACAAAACAGATTTTTCTTTTCTTGAACATATGATACATACTGCCAAGACGAGGTCTTCCTCAATCTCCTAAAAAGTGCTTGCATTTGTTAAACATTTTGCTTCGAATTTCACTGACATACAAATTTATACACATCAAATACATTTGAATTTGGACAAAAATACTGAAAATGGAGGAAACTGTAAATTTCATTGTTATGAATTGTGACAAGGTTTATATTCATAAGCACACATTTTTCCATCTCATTAAAATTTTTGTGAAAATAAAAATGCAATAATAATAATAATTTTTAGATTATATAGCGCAATTTCTGTGTGGAAAACTCAACTGCGCATTACAATTACAATTACAATATTATTACCTGGTCATAGCTGCCAAGTAGGCGCTCTTGCATTCAAAGGAATGAATTTCTGCCGGTACCCATTCACCTCACCTGGGTCGAGTGTATCACAATGTGGCAAAAATTTCCTGCTGAAGGAAATTTATGCCATGCGGTGAGATTCGAACCTACGACCCTCGGGTTGAAAGGCGAAATTCAGAACCACAACACCACAACATCTTCCCACAGGACACCTCCAATAATTTTCAAAATACACACAAATATGACCTTACTTTCGATGACGGAGCTAATCAATGTAGTACACCAATAATTAATAAACACTACAAAAATAAAGGACAAAAGTAACAAATCCCCATTACAACATCCAATGATTCTACCACAGGGAAAATATGGTAGTTCAGCGCGATTCAGCAAATGGGAAAAAGATACAATGTGGACAGAAATAGAGTTTACTGTTTCTCACCATGTCCAACCAAAGTCTAGGCAAAACACATGCATTTTTGTGGAACTTGGTGGACCACCGTTAACTTATTTCTGTCCACACGTAGCAGCTTTCATTTGACTCAGCAAACAGATACAACACATGCTCCAAACTTCTTTGCAGAATAACCGAAATCAGTTTCATTTGTGCACTACAGTTACACTGAATGCTTGAATTGGGGATAGTTCATTTTGTTCACCTTTTTGTCCTACATGTTCACAGTAAAAATGCACTCATAAAACATTGAGAAAACAGGTAACGCTGCATAAGTCAAAACTCTGATTAATAAAACATGTTTCATATATGATTTTGTTCTGAAGAATCCCCTTTACAGTTATTTGACTTACACAGAGTTGATTTGATTTAAAGAGTTATTTATTTATTTTCTGAGGTAAAAAAATATATTGATATGGATTACTAGATTTTGAGTTAGAAGCATATACGGCCTCGGTCACAAAGAGGCCCGGAAGCAACACGATTCAACATGACTCTTTGTTAATTCACAGTTAACTGCCTCAGAACAAAGAGTCGTGTTGAATCGTGCTGCTTCTAGGGCCCTATGTGACTGGGGCGTATGCTGTTCGTTCACAATCGATTTATCATGAGAAATATTCAGTGTAAGTTCAACATGTTAAAAACTAAAGAGTTTTAAGCATCAGAGATGGTCTCCGGGAGTTGGTATATGGTATTTTACCAAGTAATTACATGGTTTTGTGTTTTGTTTTTTTGCTTCAGATACCCTTTAACCAGAACACATCCTTCGTAATCTTGTACGCCTATATCATACTTCCACGCAGAGTGCAGAGATGACAACTGTTCCGAAATAGGCAGGTGTGTCTTTGCATACATGTATGAATTCAAAGCTGTCATCTCAAGAGAATAGCTGAGAGAACTATGTTTATTGATGTCAAACTTTCTCTCACATATTTTCACCTGTTGTGTTGTTCATATCTTAAATTATAACGAATGCATATTCTGAAACAGTTGGCATCTTTGTAATAAGCAAATGGATAAAGGATAAAGTACATGTATATACTATGGCAATGAAAATATAACTAAGGGCAGAACCTTGTGCATGTGCAAAGAAAAGAGAAGAGTATACTTAAATCAATCTTTGAGTATACATTTGAAGCCAAGCTAATGTAGGAGAGCTCATTATAGAAATGGATAGATTGGGGAAGGAAATCGATATCTTTCAAGCAGTAGTTTTGAAAAAGGACTGGCTTGACGGGGTTGGTTTAAGTTTGACACTTGGTTATAACAACCAATCTAATAAACTCAAATCCGATAATTTCATACCTATGTGTCGAAACTTCCTAAAGTGACTTTTCATCCTTCAGTATTTGATCCTTACCTTTTACAAAATTATTATAATACTGGTAAACACATTCAAAAGCAGATAAGATCATTGAAGCTCCGATCAATGTGTGAATGGAAATTCTCCTTGTACTTCAGCACCAGCTGATTATCCTTTCAAACAAATGAACAAAATGGAATATGAACATAAATGTTGACTGTATATGTCAATGACGTTTGAATCAATACATTTCCAAACATCAAATCCTTCTAAACTTGATAAACCAATAAAAAAGTCCCAGCACCGTTAAATAAAACTCTTTGTCGTAAAAAAGCTCTGGCAAATAATGATAACATAAACAATAATGCAATTGTGTCATTGCATTTAAATAGGGAAAAACATGGTAACATGTTCGCCAGAGGTTTTTATGGCACGAAGTTTCATTCAACAGAGCTCTGGTGCTTCAACACTCCGATAACTTAACCCAGATCCAAGTCATTGTCATTCAGATTATCAGTTAAACTTGTTAATAGACCAAGTCTAAATAACAATTATGGCTTAGTCCCCAATTAAATTAAACCCTGCAATCGGTATACAGTCCTTTGTAATTAATCTTCCTTGAACATGAAGAAAATCCACCTTATCTGGTTCACAAATGTCCATTTAAAGCTGCTCAGATTGATGAGTTTGTGTCCATTGGTCATTTCGTTCTCCTTCAAGATGTAAGCATCAATGGTGTCCCAACGCTTCAGCATCATGTGCTTACTGCTGCTTACGAGCAATCAGCTGCATTGATGTCCTGAAGCATCAGAATTTATCGCTTTGGCCACCCACTTCAACCTACACTGGTCCATTTGAGGTTGTTCAGATTGATGAGTTTCAGTCTGTTGGTCCTCTTCCTCTCCTTCGAGATGTAAGAATCAATGATGTCCTGACCCTTCAGCATCAGATGCTTAGTACCTTCCAGTATTTCAGCATTAATATGAACTGCCGCGTGCTGACAATGTCACAAGGGTTGATGGTTGTTGAGGTAATCAGCTCTAACGATGTTCTGACAATGCAAATTTTTGTGCTAACCCCTCATAAAATTATAGAATTCATCCTCTATACCGGTTCACAAATGGGCGGCGTCCATTTGAGGCTGTTTAGATCGATGAGTTTGAGTCCGTTGGTCCTTTCCTTTTCCTTGGAGATGTAAGAATCGATGATGTCCTGACGTTTCAGCACTAGATGCTTACCCTTCCAGTATTTCAGCATTGACATGGACTGCAGCGTGCTGACTATGTCATAAGGGTTGATGGCTGTCTCCTGACTGATGTCTGCAACAAAATTGAAGTTCAAATACTACGAATGATGAGAATGCCACTACCCTCTGAATAAGCACAACAGATAACTGGGTCATTCCGTGTCAATTCACCCAATGGGTGAAATCGTACCGACTCCAAATCTGTTCAAACTTGGTGTATAGCATAATTGACTCTATAAGACCCCAAATTCATTTTTTTAGCACGACCCGACGTACGGTTCTCACGCTATGACACGCCCATTAAG
>BQKZ01010223.1:0-22427 GCA_036244855.1 Temnopleurus reevesii | reverse complement strand
CTATTCGAAAACAATTCACAATGAAAAAGTAGAGTCTAGACTACTAGAGAGCAGCATGATCATGACTTTATCAAGTTTATGTGCCATTGCTGTGCAGCTCTTTCACTACCCCCCCCCCCCAAAAAAAGAAAAAAGTTTCACCATGTTATTTGACTACCCTAAAATGCACTCCAGATCCCGCCCATGCAAGCCTGCAATTCCAGGGAATTCCCAGGCCACATTCACAACACACCAGCAAAGTCATTGATTCAATGCTGATGGTTCCTTTAATTCAGAAAACTAGTGTTATACTCTAGAAATATTGATAGTCAATATTCTTTATTACAAGTGAGTTCTGACATACAGTAACCTAAAGTTGGTAATTTGCTTCACTACCCTAAAATACACATCCGCTGCAAAATTACCCTGGTTTTATTTCATCCCCTTCATTTGCAAGGATATCTTGGACGATCCCGACGTGTTGAGACTTCAATTTCTGCTCCAATTCGTTTTCTCCATGACTATCATCTTCATTCAGACATTTATAAAGTAGTAATATGCTTCCTCTTGATACTTTTGAGCCAGATTTCACCTTCAATTTCGATATTTTGCAGGATTTTGTTTCAGGAAGAGAAATTTCCAGGGGCGCAATCGCCGCCATTTTGGAAAGAGAGGGATTTTGAAAAGAATTTCTTAGAAAATATGAGTAATTTTTCATATTATGATGATTCCTTAAATAAGCAAAAAATCGATTGATGATAGAATTGGTTTTAGTTTTTCTAAATATTGATTATATTTTAAGATTTTTTATTTTTAAATCTTCTATCCAAAGTGAATCATTGCGAAATTCAGCGAAAAGTGTAAGACTGAGCTCATTTCTTTAGCTGAGTAAAAAGCCATTAGGGCTTAGCTACATTGCATGTGTGTGTTCGGCTACCTAGACGAAGAAACTAGCCCATTCTCAAACGCTCAAACGTTCACGCGAAGCGTATCACGGCGGTAAGTTCGAAATTTATTTTTAAAAATAGGGGACTTATATTTTAGCGACATTCAAGAGAAAGTTTTTGATTTGTGAGAACATTGAAGAGTGTAGTGCTCAGTAGTATGGAGTGAATATTTAAAGGGCGAAAGAGGAAGGGGAGCAAATTAGCACGAGATAACTGACATTTGTCATGTCCAAGGACTAGGAGTAGGAATGAGCGAGAGGGTGGAATGAGATGGCCCCGAAACTCTGGGGAAGGTGGAAGGAAGGTGTCGGACTCCGGCAGTGCGTGCATCATTATGGATGGGGAAGCAAGGAATTGCTTTTTAGAAATAATAATAAGTTCGATTTTTTTTCTTCAGCAGTTATAAATCAAATGTTAGTAAACATCACATATATTTCTCCTTTGGAATAGTATCATGTTGACAGCTATGGTTATGGAATTGGAACATATGGCATGCAATATCATTTTTGACGAAGAGATAATTTATTAATCAATTTCATTTAAAAAAAGCCTAATAATAGGTAGGATCGGAAAATCAACTGCATTACTGCAACCTGTCTGGACTCTGGACACTGAATAACTGGTACCGGTATAGTGCATTGGATAGAAAGAGAACTAGGCCGCCGCGCTTATGCACTTTGGTATCCAGCAAGTTTTCATTATCCAAATTTAATCAAATTCCATCAAGATTATCAAAATAGTTTATTCATTTTTATTGGCATCTTTCTCACCTTCAATAATGCCAATTAGGCCTAATTGTGATTAAGTTCAAGTTTAGTCAGTTGAATCTCTGGTGTTCACTCGTCATGGTGGCGATTGCGAAGTCGCTGCAGGAAGCTAAAGCTAGCTAGTAGCTCCAAATTTCTGTAATGTCCGGCCGGCCCGGTCAGATAACCTCATTTTTTTATGAATGATTATGATTTATGATCAGAAATTTGGTGCTAACTTGAGTTTCCTGCAGCGACTTAATTCGCGATCGCCAGTTCGCCACCATGACGAGTGAACACCAGAGATTCAACCAACTAAACTTGAACTTAATCATAATTAATTGGCATTATTGAAGGTGAGAAAGATGTTAATATGATTAATAAACAATTTTGATAATCTTGATGAAATTTGGTATAAAACGAATAATGAAAACTTGCTGGATAAGAAAGTGCATTAGCGCCGAGAACTCTTCATCTCTTTCTTGGATTATCCCTCCGTTTTTTTAGGGGGAGATTTTAAAGGTATCGAGATGGTAAGATGCTGAAGATCCATGGTTAGACATGTGGATGATGCGAGTACATACACGTAGAACATCAATTTTGTAAAGGAAGAAAAGGGACAGGAAAATCAAAGTAAACCACTAGATGTTCAGCAGTTCCACATTTTAATGCAGCTGTAAGGTAGATGTGCAAGTGGTAATGTTGGTATTTTTTTAATTCAAATGTTGACTTTGACTTTTGACTGCATTAAACTTATATATGAAAATATTGTTATATCTTCTTAATTGCAAATGTTTTCATAGCTTCCCCTATCAAACCAGTTGTATATTTTGGTTGGTGGATCCAAAAGTGAAGTGTTGCCCTAGATACTGCTATGTTTTTTTAGATGCTATTTTTCCAAAAATTTGATCTGATGATCGTGTAAATCTGTATTTACCAACATAACCATGAGTAAAAAAAAATTATCAAAAATTTAGCCTAAATTTTAGGCTATTTCAAGAAATTCTATCACAATCACACTTCTGGCATGACGCATCTATATCTATAATCCACTTGTTATTTTTGCTTTTCTCTTTAACGACAGGAATCGGTTGGTGAAAACATATTGATATGTAAATAAGAAATGTGTGACACTGTGCACATGGAATCAGCTGAGGCTAGTGTTCAGATCATGGATCCCAAGTGCACCCCAAATCTTCAACTGTCGTCATCTGTTGCCAGTCGTTCTGTTTCACGGAGGTTGCACATCCCATACTTCAAGACACCACAGTCCAGGGTTTTACATGGTGATATTCCTATACCTCTTTTTTGTCTTTTATTTAAATTAGTGCAGGGACTAAAATTTAAGGGGTGTGAGATTGATTGCTCTTTTAAAGCGCTCCCCTTAAATGCTTTTGGGGAGTGATTCATAGAGCCCTTAACTCCAATCTTACTACATGAGGACCCAATTTAGCTCCTCTAAAATTCTCCTTTGCTCTCCTGCAAATTCTCAAGTTCAGTCCCTTTCAGTGATGTTACATCATACATGGAAGGTATATTCATGTTACTTTTAAAGTTATATAGTTTACAACCAAGGTTTACATAGAATTTCTCTGAAAATAATATTTAATATTCATGGAATACATTTACAATTTTCGTGATATGATCTTTACCAGAACCATTAACAATGTTAGGATTTGTCAAAAGGGGAGAATCTTCTTTTTTTAAAAGCAGGAAATAGGAATCTATCCACCCTCTAACTGTGAAAGTACCATAAAATGTGTGAATCCTCCTCTTCTCTTTCTTAGGCTTTACTAAATTCTGATGTTCACATATTAGCTACAGTTTCAGAAGAATTGACCAAAAAAAAATGGTAAAAAAAAGTATTTACAAAATCGATCATTACATGACACTCCAATTAGCTATAAAGATCTCAGTTGGATTGTCTAATAGAACATTTTTTCACTTTTACCTTGCAGGACGCAAAAGCAGATTGGAAAGGACGCCAGGAGTCGCCCCACCCAACAACGACAGATTTAGCAAGGTGACCAATAAGACATGGCATACGTACTATGTCACCCGGCTTTATGCGTTAAGCTCGGACGCAGCTGCATTGAAGAGGTACTCGAGACTCCTTACGTCCCATCTACAAGCTGTGAGTAAAGTATTAACTATAAAAAAAATGGATACAGTCCAGAGAATAATTTTCCTGGTATCGCATTGTAGTTTGCTCTACAGATTAGCATCTACACAAAAAATATTTTGCTCAGCAACTTTTTCACATAGAACCGTACAGTTAAGTGTCGAAAATGTTTCCTCAGTGTCTAAAACTGCTAATCAAATGTGAAAAGAGAAATTATTCCCTTTCAGTATTTGCTCATTTCTGGAATTATTAATGCAATAAACTGTCATAAATTATCATGAAAAATATTCTTACATGAAACATGAAATGCTTTGATAAAGAAAAGTCACACCACTAATGCACCAATTATGAGAATGAATCTAACCAAAAACACTTCGATATTAGAAAAAAACAAGCAGGAAGCAAACAACGTTCAATTGTTATTCACAGGAACACGATATATCACCATTTCAGCGATATCAAAGCTAATGATAATCAAATAACTGTGGATGAATGCTTTGCAGCATTAAGTCTTAATATCCATAAAAAATACCTGGACATGTAAAAATTAGATGATATTGCAGGTATGGTAAAAGGTCTGTGAGTTTGGCATATACAGTGGAAACTCATTATAAAGAGATCTGATACAAAGAAATATCTGCTATAAGAGATAAAAAAATCTGGTCCCAGCTCTTCATAACTTACTGTTTTTTAATTCTGCTATACAGAGATTACTGCTATAACAAGGTATTTTTGATGGTCCCAAGCACCTTGTTATACAGAGTTTCTACTACATGTATATACATTAGATCTCAGGCAATAAGGATATAAGCCGTATAAAAGAGCAGAATTTGGATGTAACAAAATATAATGAATCCTGAATCCTATTTGAGTATTTGTTACATACTCATGAGATTTGAAAGATTTATATTGAATGATTGTAAAATATATATAGATATATGTATGTTTATATATTTGGAATTAAATTATAGGCAATCAGGCTACAATAATTTTTTCCCCCCTTTGTGATGATTTTTAGGAGTCTCAGAAGGGTGTCGGAGTGTTGGTTGAAGATAATGTGACCTCCAAGTATGCTGTCTTTTCTCTGCTGCCTGACTTAGTTCCTGGAAATGGTAAGAATAATGATTTGTTCCCCATTGAGCATTGGTGCCTAAAAAAATTCTTTCTTGCAAAAATTGGAAAGAGAAATAAAATAAACAGGTAAGAAGGTCTGAAGGAGAATTGAATGTTGCAGACGATTGGAAACTCATGATAGCAAGATTGGATAACGAGAATCTGTAAATAAATTTTTTTTTCTAATTTCTTTCTTTTAATACTCTGACAGTATTCCTGATATCGCAATGTAGTATTTATGCTGCTAATAACCTCATTATAATCAGGTTTCCCTGGACCTGTAACTCCTTGGATGAGGTTTGCCATCAGTTGCTATATTTATGTCAACCTTCATTTTAATCCATTCACATTCTATTTTGTCTCCCAGACAAGCCAGCATTGGAGGTAAACATATATGGGTCGAAGAGCGAAGCCACATCAGCAAGCAGTCCTCCTGCATGGACGGCGATCCTGTTTCCCCCTTCCTCTGTGGTGCCAAATGACACCAACGGTTTCAGCCGAATGCCCCTTCTGCTTGTCAAGGGAGCAGTAGGAACCAGTCACTGCGTGTTGGAATGGCTCGAGATCCAGTTTGACTGTCTGGTAACGAGGCTGACTTTCAACCCAGTGGCGCTCTCCTGGATGGTTTCGATGTGGGCCGAAAGCCTCCCGGATAAGAAGAAGAGGAGTGATGAGGATAAGAAGTATGGGGTTGAACTGGTTTACTACTTTCCCAAAGAAATCACAGGACTTAATAGGATAACTATGACGATAGACTCGAGAGATGCAAGAGCATTATGGGAAAGGTAGGACTTTGCTTTTTCCTGCAGTCACCAAAATTATGGCCATTATTAAGATATGATATTACTAAAGTAACAGAGCAAAATAGTTTATAAAGTTTGCATTTTTTATGTCTCAACATACTGCCTCTGTTCTCAGAATGTTTTGTGAGGGCAAAAAACTCACGATATGAGAAGACTATTGGTGTAGGAGTTTCAAATGTCTTTTTTTATTACGCTTACCCATAAATAGTTGTGCTACAGTTGAACTTCATTAAAAAGAGCACTGATATCAAACTCTTGTATTAACTAGGTAATTTTCCTGTTTCCAACTCTTTGTATTAACTTGTACTTTAGCCCTGATAAAACAAGGTTTCAGTATCAAGATGTAATTCCCCTGGCCTCAAGGACCTTATTATAATGAGGTTCATCTGTATATGTAGTAACAGAACACTGAAGTTGGCATCTTGGCAAACCTTCAGTCATTTTCTGAGCTGGCATGCAAACATCACATTTCTGCATTGAGAAGATTCTCAGATACAATGAAAGAGTATTGATATGTGTACATACTTCTTCAGCATTTGTATACAATATGATTGTTGCAATGACGTTTACACACATACATCATACAAAAGCGTTTGATTTTTGGATCATAAAATCACACAAATTTTGTATTTTGTTCATAGAAAAAAGGATACATATCATGGGCACCTTTGTACTGGGCTGGCGACCATGATCCTCCACATCCATCTCTTGTCCATAGATCCGGGTAGATTGATCTTGTTCATTCCCGTCCATCTGATCAGGTTATCCATAAATTTATTACATCGTCTCGCAATAGATCTTGTATTACACATTTTTCCTACTACTCACTAGGGCGAGGTGTTCATTTATATACAAAAATCCAATATCATTGTCCAGTTTAACCTCGTTATAACAAGGTCGTTTGGACCAGAGAAATTACCTCTTTATAATAATAAAATGCAAAGAGATGGGACCAGGAAAATGACCCTGTTATACCGAGAGCTCTTTATATCAGTGCTCTTTATAACGAGGTTTGGAAAGCAAATTATACGAGCAAGTCAAGAGAAATATAGCATGAATGTAACTTCAGATTTTCCTATTTTTATGTTTGGTAGCGTTCATGAAGAAGACTCTAATGAAGTTTCACAGAGTGAGGTAGTGGCTTTCATGGGAGCCGTAGAAGAACATTTCCACTCCTGCTTCGACATCCACTTAAAGGTAAGCATATTGAATTCTATAGTTTGTTCTTTTTGAATGGGAGAAGGGCTAACCTGACATGATTTCTTTCATCAGGAAAATAATGTTAGTTGTCTAGATATAAACAGTGTCATTTCAATCCTAATACGTATTCCGGAATGCTTACTATATCTGGATATTTTTTTTTAATCCCTGTTATTATTTACAGTTGTAACGGCCTTTTGTTGAATAAGAGTGAAATTGTGTAAATCTAGATTTTACCTTTCCATTTTGGTGCCATAACTGACATCACTCCAAAATATATGTACACTAAAATACTGGCTAATAAATTATTTAGACCACGGCATATTTAAGTGCTCGTCATGTTAGATTATAAGTGTCCTTTAATCTAAAATCCATGAATATCTGGTCAATTGATGTCCAATACCTTCTCTAATATTTGTTGTTTATTTACGATTATGTTTCAGGCTTTGTCTCTGAGGTCAATAGGCACAGCAGCAGCTTTCGTTGGAGCAGAAGGCAAAGTAAAGGTAACAATCATTCAGATCTCATTCCTTTTTCAGATTTTTAAAGTTTATTTCTCAAATTAGGGGGTCACAAAGTGGGAGCTGTATGGATGCAGGGTTCCTATTCTAATTTGGAAATCGGGAAAACCTGGAAAATGACTTCCATTTTTTTTGGTCAGGGAGTTTATTCTCAAGTAATGGAAAACCTGAATGTGGTAATTGTGGATAAAAGTAAAAATATCAAAAGTCATCTGAGAGAAATTGAAAAAAAATCGAAGAATTTTGTTCTCCTCATATACTGGAATCCAAAAGAACAATTCCATAAAGTAGTCAAACTTATTCGGCATTGGACGCCATCCTTTCTCATTTCTGAAAATGATCAAGTCCTATTGTAAAGCCCATAATTATTTGAGAGCATAGAGTTATGGATCAACAATCACATACTGTAGGAATGATGGCGAACTTTTCCAGGAATGTCACATTTATAGGAAGTTAGATATACATACTTAATGGAATTTCAATTAAATGTATATGAATAACATTGATATTTGTTCCTTGTAGGAGATGATTACAGATCATTATAATAAGGTTTACCTCAAGTACCCAACTTAATTGAAAGACATATACATAATTCCACATTTTAGCCTTCACACTGACTCTAGCAGTCAGAACATTATTTTCTTGACTGTTCTGTTTTGAGACAAAATCTCTTTTGTCTACTAGATCCATATGGGATTTCGGAGTTGTACATTTGTCCTTACATTATTCATGACACCCCTTGGGCCTGAAACATAAATACACATACATGTAAATAAATGTATCTCTAATAATATCTATCATGAGTTAAAGAAGAATGAAACCCTGGTATTGATATATCATGTGTGGATGTAGAATAATGGAATCATCAAACTATGAAAATTTGAGCAAAATTGAATACTCCTTTCAAAAGTTACGATTTTTTAAAGTTTCAGTTATCTCCTGTCATGGGGATCCTTGACTCGGCAACGTTGACCAACGCTGTGGCGATGATGCGGAGAACTCCCCATTCACTTTGTACATAGATTTTCATTATTATGAAATTTGTTCAAATATACCATAATCATTCCACATTATTCTTCCAAAAACACTTGAAGAATTAACTAACACATGTTGTACTGAAGAGAAAAAACAAAATTGTGTCCACTTTTCTGAAAAATATGAGAAGGATAAATTTTGTGTACAGAATGAATGGAGAGTTCTCCGTAAATACGTCACAGAATTGGTCAACGTAGCAGACTCATTGCTTAACGCTGCCCACTCAAGGATCTCCATGACAGGAGATCACTGAAATTTTGAAAATTCATAACTTTTGAACGGATCATCAGATTTTCGTCAAATTTTCACAGTTCATTCATTATATTTTATTCATCTTTTTAGATAATATGATATCCAGGGTTTCATTCTTCTTTAATTGCATTTTTTATGATACAGACCCCTTGTTTTACATCAAGAATGGCTACATTAACAAAAATATTGAAGCCGATGTCTATATAATATTTTCAGATTTTTTTTCACATCAGCAAACTTAGATTTCCAGTGAGATTGCAGTACTTTGGAAACTCAATATAATGAGGTGCTTGGAACCATCATAAATACCTTGTTATAGCAGTAATCTTGTTATAGCAGTGTTAAAAAACAATAGGTTATAAGAAACTGGGACTAGATGTTTTACCTCTTTATATCTAATATATATTTCGTAACATTAGATCTCTTTATACTGAGTTTCCACTGTAGTTATAATTTGATTGCAAGAGTTATGTTAACTGTTCAAACTACTATAACAAAAGTATTGAATGATTCTTTCAAATATTTCTTTGAATAGATGTTGTCACTTGGAGAAGCTGGTGGTGTATTGCTGCATCTTGTGGAGCTTGCGGAGGAAATGATGACATCACATGGACTAAAGCTCACGTGACATCTATGATACACTGTCTCACACTTACTCAATGTGTGATAATGGTAAACTGTCTTGAAGTCGACTAAAATGTGTCACTCGATATGAGCACTTGACTTTGAAATTTTGGACTGTCAGATGCTGTATAACAGTGCTACATTGTCTCGCGGTTTTGTGATGAAGCATGATGTCCCATTATCTTGAAGTCTTTTCTCACCCGAAATTACAAAAATACGACTTTTCATGGACCTAATGTGAACCAATACATTATGTCATATATTCTGGACAATGTAACTTGCTTGAAAAACAGCAGCAAAGCAAATCGATCAATCGTTAAGTAGGTTTTCAATTCATTCGTCATTGTCACATTCAACACATTTTTTGCGCAACGTTGTTACATCACAGCTTTGATTAATCTGTGACCGGCCTTCTTATCCTCATTTTGATCTGTGATGAGCATTTCTTGATTTCCCTGTTCGCTCTCCGATATCTGATGAGCCAAAAGGCGAGCACATTTCTCTTATGTACATGCTATTGTGATGTCATCCGTCTGGAACTAGTCGTCTGAAATTTAAACTGAGTTCAGAAGTGAACGAACAAGAGCAGTGGACGTATTGACATAATTTCCAGTTGACTGTGAGAGACCTTTTAAGACCAAATTTGCCGCGATGATGAATTTCACATTCGATCTTGAATATTTACAGTACATACCGTTTTTATGCTACGCCCATTTAAAAAAAAAATTGTCAAACCACAAATTGCTTTATGTACAAAGTCGATGCAAATTGTATTTTCAGTGAAATATCATTATAACATGAATATTTTGACCAAAGGGTGTTGCTACAAAGTTGCAATTAATTGCAAGCTGTAAATGATCGGTGTGCAGAATAAGAAAGCTTGTTTAAATTTGCAGCTGATTTGCAGTTTATTTGCATTCAGTGGAAACTTACAAGCCTTATGTTTTGTTTATCATTCTTATTACTGAGCAAATACTTTCTATGTTGTAATTTAAGCACAGGTTTAAAGTCTAGGGTACATTCAGCTAAAGATAGAGATTCCGTACCTTTCACGGAAAAATAAAATCAAGTTTCTTTTTTGCATCTCAAATGAGATCATAACTAGTTAACAAAAAATCTAGGGCCATAGTGAATAACGAAATACAACTACAATAAGGTATTTCTTCAATTATAATTAGTAGCCCTGCTGCAAAGTATGCGATTCTATAATAAACAAAAAAATTAAACAGATGGAAAATAAAACTTTGAAGCAAATAATTACGCTATAAATATTTCAATTACAAAAGTATGATCTTAACTTTATTAATAGGGCTTATAATTATTAATAGGGCTCATAATAATGTAGCGCAGAAACAATATCAATTTCCTTATGAGTTAAACAAAATAATGTTGTCATGTCGAGAAAAATGACCCTCTTGATTTTTTTCTAACTTGCTTAGAACATTAATTTAACATATTTTGACAGCAAGCAATATAACATCTTATACAGTGAATAGAGAGCCCTTTTTTCAATTATTATAACCCATTATCAATTTATTTATACTCTGTATCTTATGTAAATGAATTATATTTAAAATATATCTGTAAAGACATGTGCAAATTGTAAATATTCTTCTGCATACATACATATTTTGGTTTAAATTGATTAAATCTTTTTTTTTTTGGAAATGAGTACTTTGAACTCTTCATACTATCACTGTAATTACTCACATTCCCATTCCCATGGAGAAACTATGAGGGTGTTGCTAGAAAGTAGCAATTGATTGCAAATCAAATGCCAATCAGTTGCAAATTCAAACGCAGTTTCATTTGCGCATTGTCGCACACTGTTCCTTGAGAAGACACACATGAAACAATGGTGTTGATTGGAGCATGCCGATCAAATACAACTTTCTAGCAACATCCTATATGGGAGCATTGCTAAAAAGTTGCAATTTATCACAAGTTTCAGTTCATCAGCATGCGCCAATCAAAATCGTTGTTTCGTTCACGTCAGGGACAAATTTTCCTGGTATCGCATCGCACTTTGCTATGCATTTCAGCATGATTGCTACACAATATATATTCTGTTCAGCAACTTTTTCACATAGAACTGTACATTAAAATATTGAAACTATTTCCTCAGCATCTAAAATTGCTGATAAAATTTGAAAAGTAAAATTATTCCCAGCACATCTTTTTAAAAATCCCTCTGGATACACTAAGTCATATAAAACATACCCTTCTAAGTCAAATTTCTTCTGAGTTGAACAAATTTTTGTAGTCAAAAGAGATATGACTTCAGCAGAGTTGGATGTATTTTGTAGAAATGTGGAGAGTAACAATTTTAGCATTGGACATAAACAACGTTAATGTCACCCGTCAAAGCTAAGGTTTCATTTTTTGTCCAGAATGCAGATTTAAATAAACAACGAAGCACTGAAAATAAATGAAATGTTTATTCAAACACATTGTTCATATATGTCATTTATTTGTCATTTTATTTACATAATTGAGAAGAATACACACATGAGATACCTGAAATATAAACGTTTTGTTTTTAATTTCAGCCAAATTATACCACCATTCATTATCCCTGAACATGAGACACACAGTCTTTCCTGCAATCTGACACAAATGTTTATCCATACCCAGCTCTTTGTATTCTTTACCTAGTAAATTGCCTGTTGAAATTTTGAAAGTTGAATGTGTGTGGACTGAAGAAATAACTTCAACAAGGGTTTAAAAAGAACAAAATATTAAGAGACAAGGATTTGAATACAGTGGAAATTCAGTATGATGAGGTGCTTGGGACCAAAAAATACCTTGTTATAGCAGAAGTCTTGTTAAAGCAGGGTAAACACAATAATTTATAAAGAGCTAGAACCAAATTGTTTACCTCTTTATAGCAGGTATTTTGTTACATTAGATCTATTTATACCGAGTTTCCATTGTAAAGCTGCCACTTAGGTGATTATTTGACTTGTACGAGTTTGACTTATACATGGTTGACTGTACAGTGAAAACTTGGTATAAAGAGATCAGACATAACAATATTTTGGTCCCAGCTCTACATAATCTTTTGATTTTCAACTGTAATACAACAAGAATACTGCGATAACAATGTATTTTTGATGGTTACAAGCACTTTGTTATATTGAATTTCCACTGTAACAGGATTTCTGATACACAAGCAAGGATCTTAATATAAGATTTCACTGTAATGAATTAAGGCTACAAAGATACATCAAGATTGCGTCCAGTGAGTTGTTTTTATAAGGGATATCGAACATGCTCCTGTCATTCTTAAATTCGTTTTCCACCTTCAAAACAACTTTATCAAGACACCAAAAATATTACATTGATAAATAATGCCTCCGGCAATACCTTACGGTGGCGGAGGCATAAAAAGACATTCATTACAACTTTCATTGACTGCATAGAGCTATCTTATGAAAGTCTATTCCATTGGAAACAACTCATGTAAAATTAACATAGAAATCAGGGGAAGGGGAGAAAAAAAATCCCTGATATGTTCTCACTGGATTGTATCTCGCTAAAATTCACTTTTTGCTATTTTTAAACACATACAGTCAAACCTGCTATAGCGACCACCTGTATAGAAAGACCACCTTTCTTGACTCCCTAGAACGCAAATTGCATGTAAATTAACCTGTCTGCATAGACCACCTGCTGTTAAAGACTACTTTTTCTGTCTCCTTTGGGTGGTCTTTATAGACATGTTTGACTATTAAAACTGACAATTACTTTGAAATTACCTTCAGGGATAGACTAGATGGAACAAATTCTCAGATCCAATTCTGTTTCTGACATTCCTTCTACCTTGCAGGCTTAATTATAGATAATACAGTCCAACCTCATTATAAAGAGCACTGATCTAACGATATCTCGTTATAGCAACATAGTTTGGGGGTCTCATCTCTTTGTATTTTATTGTATGTTGGCCCTGATATAACAAGGTTTCAATACAAAGAGATACTTTCTCTGGTCCCAAGGGTATCGCTATAACTAGGTTTGAATGTACCAATACGATTTATAGAGCGCACAAATCTGCTCTCCAGAGTGCTCAAGGCACTTCTTGCATTTACGATTACCCTGGCGTAAGGCTGGCATACACAAGCGCTCACAACATTTCAATGAATTACATCACAAGGGTTGAATGCAGCACAATGTATACAGGATTCTTGCTGAATATGATTATGTAATGGACGTGATTCAGACTAATACCCCCTGGTTGAAAGGAGGCANTATGTTTATCCATACCCAGCTCTTTGTATTCTTTACCCAGTTAATTGAAATTCTGAAAGTTGAATGTCTGTGAACTGAAGAAATAACTTCAACTTATGAATGGTTAAAAAGAACAGAACATAAAGAGACGAGGATTTGAATATCGTGGAAATTGAGTATAATGAGGTGCTTGAGACCATCAAAATACCTTGTTAAAGCAGTAGTCTTGTTAAAGCAGGGTAAAAACAATAATTTATAAAGGGCTAGAACCAAATTTTTTACCTCTTTATAGCAGGTATTTTGTTACATCAGATTTCTTTATACCGAGTTTCTACTGTAAAGCTGCCACTTAGGTGATTATTCGACTTGTACGAGTTTGACTTATACAAGGTTGACTGTACAGTGAAAACTTGGCATAAAGAGATCAGACATGACAATATTCTGGTCCCAGCTCTACATACACTGTAATCTAGTGATTAACTGTAATACAACAAGAATACTGCAATAACAATGTATTTTTGATGGTTACAAGCACTTTGTTATCCAGTGGAACCTCGTTATAAAGAGGTTGTATATAGCAAGATACCTGTTATAACAAGGTGATTTTATTGGTCCCAGCTCTTTTAAGTTCTTTGTTTTTTACCCTGATATAGTGAGGAACCTGATATAACAAGGTAATTTTCATGATCCCAAGGACCTCGTTAAAAAGAGGTTTCACTGTATTGAGTTTCCACTGTAACATGATTTCTGATATACAAGCAAGGATCTTAATATAAGATTTCACTCTAATGAATTAAGGCTTTAAAGATGCATCAAGATTGCTCCCAGAGAGTTGTTTTATAAGGGAAATAGAACCTGCTTCAATTCATTTTCCACCTTCAAAAAAAAATTAATCAAGACACCAAGAATACTAAACATTGATCAATAAAACATTCATTACAACTTACATTGAATGCATAGAAATATTTTGTGAAAGTCTGTTCCATTGAAAAAAAACCTTGTGTAAACATTACATAGAAATCTAGGAAGCAAAGGAAAATCAGGGGAAGGGGAGAATAAAATCCCTGATACAATCAAACCTGTCTATAGTGGCCACTGTCTATAGTGACCACCTGTGTATAGTGGCCATCTTTTCTGTTTCCCTTGTAGTGGCCACTATAGACAGGTTCGACTGTATGTTGTAACTGGATTGCATCTCGCTAAAATTCACTTTTTGCTATTTATACACACATACAGTCAAATCTGCTATAGCGACCAACTGTATAGAAAGATCACCTCTTTGTCCATAAAGACCACCTTTCTTGACTCCCTAGAACGCAATTACATGTAAATGAATCTGTCTACATAGACCACCTGCTGTTAAGACTACTTTTTCCGTCTCCCTTGGTTGGTCTTTATAGACAGGTTTGACTGTAGTAAAACTGACAATGACTTTAAAATCACCTTCAGGGATAGATTAGATGAAACAAATTCTAAGATCTAATTCTGTTTCTGACATTCCTTGTACCTTGCAGGCTTCATTATAGATAATACAGTCCAACCTTGTTATAAAGAGCACGGATATAACGATCGTTATAACAATATAGTTTGGGGGTCTCATCTCTTTGTATTTTATTGTATGTTGGCCCTGATCTAACAAGGTTTGAATACAAAGAGATACTTTCTCTGGTCCCAAGGGTCTCGCAATAACTAGGTTTGAATGTACCAATACGATTTATAGAGCACACAAATCTGCTCTACAGAGTGCTCAAGGCACTTTTTGTATTTACGATTACCCTGGCGTAAGGCTGGCATACACAAGCGCTCACACCATTTCAATGAATTACACCACAAGGGTTGAGTGCAGCAAAATGTAGACAAGTTTCTTGCTGAATAAAATTATGTAATCGATGGGATTCAGACTAATACCCCCTGGTTGAAAGGAGGCAGTCAAAACCATGATGCATGTACAATGCTTAATAAAGGAAAAACAAAATATTCTGTATACTAATTATTACGAAAAAGAAAAGAAATCTCTGTAATTACCTTAGATTCAAAGCATTGCTAGCAGATTAAATTCTATGCACCCTCCAACTACAAAGACTAACCATTCGCTCAAGAAATCCCATTCACATACACAACAATTAATTCCCTGCCACTCTATATAGGATCTCAATGTATAACTATAATATCATGCTAAATCTAAATCTAATTGCTATCTACAAATATTTGGTCATAAATTAATCTTAAAAATACAATACTCTACTGAAGGAGCATGAAAATTACTTTAATGATACAGTTAGATCTGAAGCAACAAAAAGACATGTTGGCAAAGATTTATAATTTGCAGAGAAAACCGTTGTGGAATGTTGAAGAGGAAACTGTTCTGGAATGTGCATGAGATGTATTTTCATATGAATTCAAGGCTTTCATGACATTGAATGACTGAGACTATGGTTATTATTCCAATGTTTGCAGTCACTTTCTTCAACTTTTGCATTATTCATATTCAAATTTTGTTCTCATGCCTATTCCAGTCCGGTTGACATCTCTCCAGCTATTACTCTATTAAAATACTAATTTTCAATAACACATGCTCTCAAATATTGAATACTCTTATATGCGAATGTTCTTGTTCTACATAGTTTGCATCTGAGCCCAGCAGCTTGAGTCAGAGTTAACTCAGAATAAAAGTTTTGTTTGAACAGTTACACAAGATAAATGCGCCAATTTTGTAAAGAGCAATAAGCTTATTTGTTGAATGAGACCGGTGGGGGGAAACCTTTATTCAGCAGTATATCAAAATAATTTGAAATTGCATAAAGCACGTCATGCATGTGANACTAAGTATTATGAAAAAGAAAAGAAATCTCTGTAATTGCCTTAGACTAAAAGCATTGGTAGCAGGTTAAATTCTGTGCATCCTCCAACTAAAAAGACTAACCATTCGCTCAAGAAATCCCATTCACATACACAACATATAATTCCCTGCCACTCTATATAGGATCTCAATTTATAACTATGATATCATGCTAAATCTAAATCTACTTGCTATCTACAAAGATTTGGTAATAAATTATTCTAAAAAACATAATATTCTACTGAAGGAAGCAAGAGAAATTTATTTAATGATATTAGGACTGAAGCAACACATAGACATTTTTGACAAAGATTTATAATTACTACAATTTCAGAGATGCCAACTGTATGAGATCACAATTCAAATTGTTATCTCATACATACACCAGTATAGTTGGTATCTCTGAAGCTGTTACTCTGTTGAAAAATAACATGAGACATACTCCCAAATCTTGAATACTCTTTGATATTTGTGAACATTTTTGTTCTAAATAGTTCACATATGAGTCCAACAGCTTGAGTCAGAATAAACTCAGAATAAAAGCTTTCCTTTTGATAGTTTTCCATGAGAATTACTTATGCGAAGAGCAAGTAGCTCCTTCATTGAAATAAACAAGTGGGGCAAAACCTTTAATTAGTATTTTATCAAAATAATTTGAAATTGCATAAAGCACGTCATGCATGTGACATTATTGCCATTTACTTTTGCAAACATTCCTGGAAACACATATATATCCTTCAGTTTTTAGGAGCCTAGAAATCTATAATCTACACTACTAATTGAAAATGAAATCATAAATATTAGTTTCCCTTTTCACCAACCAGGGTATGCACAAAAAACTGTATCTTCTGAGATGGTTATGACATTGGTCTTGTAACTCAGAGTTTGCTTGTTTGAATCCTGTCCATGTGCAGCGTTTTTTTTTCACAGCTCAGGGCAACTTGAACACCAGATTCGTGTGTATACGCTGGTAGATGAATAGAGAATTTATTCATATATAATTGCCTACCCAAAAGATGCCAACCATTCTGGAATATGCATGAAGTATATCATGTTTTCTCTCACATTTGTTCAGCTGTTGCACTATTCGCATTTTAATTTTGACCTCATGTATATTCTGTAACCGTTTGCACCTCTGATCCTAACTAATGAATGCCTTCTACAGTGGAACCTCCTTATAAAGAGGATGGATACAAGACTCCTGATACAAAAAGGTGAAACTGCCGGTTCCAACTCTTCATAGTTCCTTGGGTTTATTTTCCTTGGCGGGGTTTCACAAAGATACGAAAGACTTCAAGAACTACTTTAAGAATGACTTGTATCACTTTATGTGCGTAATGATTTATACTATTACGCATATCGAGCACACAAACCGATATCAATCGGTTTGTGTCATTCTTACAGTCTCTCTTATCTTGGTGAAACACCACCCAGATAGAGTGAGAAAGTTTTTTTCATGGTCCCAAGGACCTCTTTACAAAGAGGTTTCACTGTACTTGGTAAATAAAATCTCTAAAATGAAACAAGATGAATAAAACCTAGAATCTCCTATTTTGTCTTCTCTCCATCTTCTTCTGCTTCTTCTCGTCTACCTCAGGGGGCGGAGCAAAGAACCATGGTGATAGGATATTGACCCAGAGGAGATAGAACGCTCTCCCGGGTACGACTGACCAGAGGAGCCAAAAGTATTCTGAGAAGATCCCTAAAACTTGAACAATGGCAGTCACGAGAATGATGTCTTTGATATGCCTGTAAAGAGAATAAGGAATGGCGAGAAATGGGAGATTTGAGTTTGGATGTATCTTTGAATAGATGGGGATAACATTCAAAGTACATAACTATATAAGTATATAACTATATCTGATGATGTTGCTGATCACTGCCTTGGTGCTAGGCTTTTATTGCCGTCCAGTGACTAGGAAATTATATCAGAAGCGCTTTGAGCATTCATAATTGGCATAATAAGGTGCTATTTAAATCTGTAACATCATTATCATTAAAAAATGGAACCTGCTAAAAAAAAAAAAACGCTTTTGACAGGCCCGTATATGCTGCCAACAAAAAAACATCACTTGCAATAGAACTACCCTTGGAGAAGTAAACTTCCGGGCTAACTTATCTATGAATATATTTCATGAAAAACTTCAAGTAACACAAATAAAATTATTTTTTCCTATTGATGTGTATTTAAATATCAGACACTTCAGCTTTTGAAAAGATGCATAATCTCTAGATAACTTCCACAGGTTATTTGCAAAAATGCCAACTCATTAATTATTTGACAATTGATTTTCACAAATCCACAATTTTGGGTTTTTTTTAACTTTGTTGGCTTTTGGATACACCTTCAAAATGACAATACATTTTTTTTAAAACTGATTATTCTCCACTTAATTGATAAAACAATGATAGGACACTTGTGAGTTTCACCGACAGGGGTCCCCTCCGAGCAGATCAAATTGATTTCCCCAAACTCTCAAGACTAGTCTGCGAAATCAGCTGTAATTCTAATATTTGAATATAAACTGTAACATTTACAAAGCTATAGATTTGGTGAATTATATGTTGCTTCCAATTATTCAATTAAATGTATTTCCAGCGATAATTGCTAATAAGACTTTAATGAGGTAATAATGTAATTGGGTATAAAAATTTGACTGATTTTGCACACTATTTTTTTTTTTTTTAGAGCTAGGGGATTTCGATTGAGTTGATCTGCTCGGCAGTAGAAACCAAGTATGACTTGTGACTTAAACGAAAGAATAGAAGTTAGATATCAACAAAAACAAAGATGAACCTTTGCCCCTATTCATAGATAGGATATCTCTTTGTTTATCTATAACTGCATGTAAGCAAAGGTTCAAATAAATCTACACCATTATCAAACCAAATACAAATTCAATTGTTTAAATGCTCAGATAATTAGAAAAGATAACAATAGCACTAGAAATGATGCCAATAATGTTTTCTTAAGTTTACATTGTCTACATATGAATTTCCTCTAAATATCTTCAGGAGTTTTAAAAGTTTTCAGTAGAGTAGTGGGGCCCAAGAAAAAAAATACAAATATATAAATACAAATTTAAAAGAAATACTACATATCAACATACCAGGGCAGTAAAATCAACTTCTAAATGATAACAGCAGATCAAGATAATTGGTAAATACCCACACAATCTCTGTCCACTAGAAACTGCTAATATTATTTAATAAAATCAAGCTCATTTTTTAGTGAACCTTGCAGAATTTAAATTTAAAAATAAATAATGACCTTAATACGAGGACTTATCCATGCATTAACAGATTAAACATTTATCAGCACTTCTGTAATCCAAATCAGTACAATGGGCCATGGAAAAAAAAATTTTTTTTGCTCCTTCCGCACTCTCACGCATGTGTACATAATCCAAACTCTACATTGTCCCAGGTACAGTAGAACCTCATTATAAAGAGGTTGGATATAATGAGATTCCCTGAGACAACAAGATTTATTTCCCTAGATCTTACAGCTCCTTGTATTTTACCCTGATATAGTGATAAACCTGATAAAAAAAGTAATTGTCATGGTTCCTCCTTATAAAGAGGCTTCACTGTAAGGCAAAAAAAAATTCTTTGGATTCCCTCAAAGGATTTTAATGAAAAATACTGTCAGTGAGTCAAAAAGTTTTTGTTTACTCTGTTTCTCATCACAATTCACGCAATTCAATAAGAATAAAATTTGAAAAGAAAGATGAGTAAAAAGTCAAAGATCATCTGAAAATGACTTTTCAACTTGTAATTCCACATGCTTTATATCTCTTTTTCTTTGATTTTTCAATTTTAGTGAAAAGTAAACAAATAAAAACAAAGAAACAAAATGTGAAAGTCAGACCATTTTGAGAGGGTCGATCGGTTGCAAGGATCTAAACATATTTTAGCCGAATTGAGGTACATGTACTTACTCTCCCATGCCTGACTCCATGTTTAGGTCTAGCCCTCCATCAAGTAAAGCACCTGTCTCTGAATACCTGGGTTTAGCCATACTGCTCATAAAGTGATAACAACCAAAATAGACTGCTGATGCAAAGGCTAGGACCAGCTGAAAAGAGAAAAGAAAATTGTTTGCTGCATAAAGGTCTCTGGAGGAGGTAAATAGCCAGAAAAATAATAAAGAGAGAACATATAAAAGCTTTGTGCTACAGGTATCATTATGCTACTTAAAAATGACTCTTATAACTTTTGAAGGAAAAAAACTCATCAATTCTACACGACCATTCCTAAGTAGGTTAAAGAGAATGAAAACAAAATTTAAAACACTCAAAGGTTTCTTTTCATTCCAAATGCAAAATCATGAAACTTGGCTAGACTTCTCACATTTATCTATCGGCATTATTTTGCCCAGGGCTTATGGCATGAGGGGGCACTGACCAACTTGTAACTCTTGTGCTCTAGCCTGTACCCCCTCCCCGAGAGCTGATGAGCAAAAAAGGTAATCAGTCCAAATTTCCTAATCCCTTGTCAATTCGCACCTTTAGATCGAATTGCCTTGATTCCTCCCCCACGATATGCTCACTTAAAATCAAATAAATTCATTGATTAATACTCTAATTTTGTGAATTATAATGGACTTACCCAGTTCCACCATGAGAATGTATCAAGCATCCACAGAAGACGAAGAACAATGTATAAGAGGGAGGCACCAACCATTATATTCCTGTAATAATTTAAAGTCTCTGCATTCTCTGTAACAATCTGCTTCTGCCCCTTCGTTCCGACCTTCCCTTTAGGCTGTAAGACAAGATGATAAAAATAATGGGAGATAAGATAATTAGATGATATCATATTCAAGATAATAATCTTTTATTTTTCTGGTTGGAGCATGAGAAGGAGCATAATACATGTACATGATTGCAAGCATCAACCATACGTGTTGAGTCTTTGGCCAAATTCGTGCACAAAATGAGGTGCGTCGAGTATGGTATTCCATACAACAAATATGAAGGTACAAAAAATGAGAGAACAAATAAATTCATTAGGACTGGAAAAGTTGGCATTCCCCATCTCCGATCCATGACACTCATCTTTTTATGGGGCTGGATGAACAGACATTTTACACCCCCTAAAAACATGTCAAATTTTTGTTTCCTTTTGCTCAACAACCACGAGTCAAATATTGTAAACAATCATTCTCCAGAAATTAAAAAAAAATAATGGCCCATATCATCTTGCTGAAGAATGATTTAAAATATGTTGAATATTGATCTAAATTGTATTATCATCAAATCACCGAGTATAAAATATACCGGCTTTGCAAAGTAGGCACAAGTTTACTCGTTTCAACTGTGAAAAGATATAAAAGTCGCTGAAACAAAATAACATCTAAAACATTATTCTTCACTTAAGCTTGATTCAGCAGACCCGGAGAATAGCGACCAGATTGCGTGCGCGCACCATGTAAAAATTGCAAACATCGGCGGCAGAAGTCCAAAATACACACAGGTAACTATCCACAAAACAAGTCCAAAAGCAACATTTATTACATTTTATAACCACAATAATGGTTTTAAATGTTATTTTCTTTACCCTTCTTCAATATTTCAAGAAATCTTTTGAAAATTTAATCGACATTGGTGTTAAAAGTGTAAACTTGAGCCAACTTTACCAAATGTTTGTACGTCGAATCTGGTGCAAAAATCATCACCGACGCACTACCGCACGCTTCCATAGGATTGTATGGTGCTGTCACATTAATTCACGCATCATATTAATTCGTACATCTTAAGAATTTCTACAAAATCGATGAAATATTACAAATCTAACATCACTATCGTAAAGAGCGTTCTTTATTTGCCTAAATTGGACATTTTTTTAGCAAAAAGACCAAAAACAATGAAAATATTGCCAAAAGATCGGCAGATTTGCTTGCATTTGCAGAAAAACACGGGTCTCGCGACACTGATCTGAATCCTTCCGATTTTCAGACAGAAATCATCGAATTTGTAAGTAAGCAGACATACCATTCGATTCCTTGATATTTTGT
>BQKZ01010222.1:0-17661 GCA_036244855.1 Temnopleurus reevesii | reverse complement strand
TTTCAGGCAATAAAATGAAATGTTTAGTAGTGGATATGTTTTTCCAATTATCAATCCTTGGATTCGACTAAAAATTCACACAAGGAAACATGAAATAAGACAAATATTTCCAAAGAAGTATGGTATGTTTTTACGTGTAAGTCAATAGAGAGCGAAGTGATTTTTCCGTCCGTCGATTCGCTCAGACGGGGCGTACCCCCTAAAATCTAGAGAGTGGGCCATCTTGGTATTATAATATCTTTGGTACTACTACCGTTATTCGGTGGGTGAGCCCCGAATTCGCTACGCGTACGCTATTTGTACCTACCTACCGGTATATACCAATACCTCTCTAGCTATGCGTTAGACATATTTGACGTAGGGCCTACCGGTATATAGACGTAGGCTTAATTCAAATTTCACACAAACGGGAGCCTTGCCTTCAGTACATACAATCACCTCATTTGATTCGAACATGTCTGCTTCAGGCTCTTTTTCTGCGTCAGGAAATGATTTTGCTCCTGCCACAGAACCCATCGATAACGGTAAGCATGTTCCCGTTCTATTTGTCGGGTCGCTGTATAATGATGGAAGTCTTTAAAGGCCCGCACCTTATTTCTGAGTGAATATAGGCCTACCGTAATTAATTTTAAAACCATAAAAACTGAACAAAATCTGGTATCACTCGAAGGAGAATATTCTGAAGATTATCTGGAAATAAAAATTGAGCAGAAAAAAGCACCACAATTATCTACGTGGAACAGTTTTCGACAACATCTTGCAAACTGCCGTAGTTATTTTTGCCTTCTAAAGTTCTATTTTGGAACACATTAAAGGCATTAAAGGCACCCACTGCTCTTTGCCGAGCAAATAAAGGACAATTATCAACTTTTATTGCTGTATCTTTTACTTACTAATCATATGTCACATAAATTCTATAGATTAATATGAAATAGCATAAAATCATTAGTATTTGTAAATTGTAAGTTTGTCCGATAGCCTACATGAGCAAGAAATTATTGTCGCAAAAGCTTCCTTAGGCCTAGTCCCATGCATTTTATAGACAAGTCACAGAGTTTGACCAGCGCGTACCGGTACATATTTGGCCATAAACACAACGCGCATTTTAAATGCTTGCCTTTTTATTACGCGGGCCTTTATATGAGTGGACCATAAAGACCATTATAAGATGGCTTAGACAGTTCCAGTCAGCTGATTGGTCTAATCGTACCACGTGATCATTCAATGAAAATGTGCATCGCGGAACACCCGTTCATTTCTGTGGAAAAATGGGTTACTTTACTGAACCCGCTACGTGCATGCGCACTTAATCTAAATATTCGACACAAATTATGATCGTCGGACGTCGCGATTTCCGGAAATTACAGGGAAAACTTCTTAAAAAGGACCGGATATACGGAGATCCTTCATTTAACCGAATTTGTTAAAAGTTTATTTGATGTGCACATTTCATGTTCTTTATTGGATATATCAACCTTATTGCGGAATCAAGAGTGAATGTTGATTTTTGTCTGAATAATTCTGTGTTTCCGCTGCTGTCCTTGACCTTAATTGCGTGTGCAGGCCTGTGACTGTGTTACGTAACTAAATCGACTCGATCCGATTTCTTTGGATTTGTTACTCTCTCTCTCTCTCCTTCTCTCTCTCTCTCTCTCTCTTTGGTAAAGACCAGCTTTGGGAATGGCGTCTGATAATCAGAACGATCAGGATGAGTTTTCCGTCTCATTTCAGTTAATGACAGACGAAGAAATTGAACATCTTGTAAGCGAAATGGACACCCCAAACACTAAGAAGGTATTGAAATCTTCACACAACAAACTTTTCAACTTCGCAAAATTCACAGGCACTGATATTGACGAAATTGTGAAGGATATCCCTGCGTTGGATAAATTTCTATCCCAATACTTTGCTGGGATAAAAAGGGAGAACGGAGAGTCATACAAGGCAAGATCTCTGCAGAACTTTCGCTGGGGTGCCCAGCGATACTTTCTCGAGAATCATGGTATCGACATTAGCAAGACAGGGCAGTTTCCGCGGGCCAATAGAGTTTTCAAGGCGGTTCAAGTTAAAACAAAGAAGGAAGGAAAGGGCAACATCCAACACAAGCCGGTTATATCTCCTGAGGATATGTGCAAGATACAGACATCATTAGACATAGATACAGCAGGGGGTCTTCAAGACAAAGTCTTTGTGGACGTACTTACATTCTATTGCAATCGTGGGAGAGAAAATATCCGAGGAATGAAGATCACTGATTTCTCAGTGAAAAGAGATGGATCATCAGGTCGCAAATACATTGAAATGCGAGATTTCCTGACCAAGAACAATCGGGAGAACGTAATCAAAGAGGCAGATGCTGGCCTCATCTTTGAAGTGCCACATTTAGGGGAAAGGTGCCCCGTTTCCACCTTTGAGAAATATGTTGCTCACTTAAACCCCAAAAGCCCCTGGATGTGGCAACGTCCAAAGGATGTCTCAAAGGAAGTGCTTTCAAGGTCCCCAGTCTGGTACGACAACATGCCTATCGGAGTAAATGCAATCGGGAAGAAGCTTAAGATGATAACCCAAAGAGCGGGGTGCAGTCGGACATACACCAACCACAGCCTGAGAGCGACATGCATAACAAATCTAGATGCTGCGGGCTTCGAAGCGCGACATATCCAGAGTGTGAGCGGACACAAGTCCGCAGAATCCTTGAGACATTACGCAAAAACCAGCAAAAATCAACTGAAAAAAATGTCAGACTCGTTGGCTAGCTTCATCTATCAAGACGCCCAGGAAGCTACGCCTACCGGCAACTCGGAAGTCTCCAACCCCTCCACGGCTCTGGTAGCAGTAGGAAGTGCACCATGTACCGGTACCACCACTAGGCCTTCTACTCATATTACACACTGTACAACTACCACTGCCAGTAGTCAAGAAACGCTGGCATACGGAGAAGACATCTACCAGCAAGATGACATGGTTGTTCAAAGCCAACTGACGTCTGTGCAGTCAAGATCATCGCAGTCGGTCACCGTGACAAATGATCGTGGAAGTGGAAATGCGTTCCACTTTCATGGTTGTAATGTGACCATCAACAACTATACCAACTAATACACCGTTGGATACTTTGTAAATATGTTTGGATTTTGTGTTCGAAGTTGAGCGTTTATTGTTTTGACTATTTGAAGTTTAACTTTGCAAACATTTTGAGGTGCAGTCGAACTTTAACATTGAAATAACTGTTTGGACCGTTGGAGGTAATTCATCTGAAGTTCAGATGATCGTTGTCAATCTGTGGAAATATCGAAAAGGTAAGACATTTAATTCTCATTTTCTTTACTCGTGTTTAATAAGAATAGCCATCTTATAAAAGGAATATCGCACTTTCCCGTCGTTGTATAGCGAATGTGCACTGCTATCTCGGTTTCTTCTTATCGCATGCACACTGCACACTCGCCTTCGGCTCGTGCGCAGTGCGCACGCTCAGAAGAAACCTCGATGCAGTGCACATTCGCTATACAACTCCGTGTCATGCGATATTCCTATACCATTGATTGGGTGCTGATTTTGGGTTCAGTGGGTCAAAGGTCACCTGGCAGAAAAACCTGATAAAGCTCATTATTGTTATAACAGAAAAATTGAATCAATTTCTTTCAAACTTACAGTGTGTAGCTCAATTATGTAAAAGCATGTGAGGACGAACTGATGAGATTTTGGGTTCACAGGGTCACGCAGTGCCCAAAATTTGTAAAATGAATAATAATTTAATAATAATTTGCATTTATAAAGCGCCTTTTCATGAGATTCAAAGCGCATTTTAAGAAGGGTAGAAAATACAGAACAGGCCAACAAATACATACATGAATAAACAGAAAAACAGAATTAACGAATACAGAGGCCCGTATTCCGATAGCGAGGTTTAAGTTAACCCTGGTCTAATTCTATGGTTTAAGTATGGGTAGCCAAAAGTGCCAAAACTTTATTTACAATGAATAATTCTTATGTTAACTGCTCTCATTTTCCATGCTCTAATAATGTAGAAAACTATTGAAGTTTTTATTCCGAGACAGTTTTAAATACTATGAGTGCCAAATGTGCTGGTAAATTAAACATAGACTGTTATAGATGCAAGCCTCTCTTGGCTTCCCATACTTAAACCACATATTTAAACTCAAGTTTAAGTTAAACCTGACATCTGAATACGGGCCATAGATTATAAACAAGCAAATTAACATATTAATGGAGAATATAATTACAAGAAAAGGTGTGTTTTGGGACACTTCTTAAATGAAGAGAGTGTTTGACTATTCTTAATTGTGAAGGGTAGAGAATTCCAGATACGTGGGGCAGTTACAGAGAATGCCCTTTCACCTATGCGTTTGTTGGTACGAGGGACATTAAGTGTTTGTGACATTGTAGAACGGGTATATATTGTACTTAGATGTATGAGGGAGGAGTAGATCTGCAAGGTACACTGGAGCAAGATTGTTCACACATTTGTAAGTGAGGGACAAGGTTTTATACGTTATGCGATTATTAATACAAAGCCAGTGGAGATCGGATATTAAATGGGAAACATGATCATATTTAGATTTACAATATATGAGTCGTGCTGCTTTGTTTTGTAGAAGTTGGAGGGACTGCAATTGAGAGAGAGATATGCCATTAAGAAGAGAGTTACAATAGTCCAATCGTGACAAAACCAAAGATCGTACTGCTGCGTGACAGGCATCATGATCAACAAATTTTCTTATTCTACTGATGTTACGGATGTGAAAATTGACAGACTTGTTTTTGATTTCTGATGGCATGGAACAAACAAGCTGTACATATCTCTCTGATTGCGTGATGGCGGAGGCCTAAATTTTGACCGTGCGCAGTCGAGGATTCATCTAGTTTATGTATGCCTTTTCCCCTTCCATGGGCATATTATTGATAAATTTGATACAAATCCATTTTTTCCCACTTATTCTCCAAAAAATAAACGAGACATTATAATCAAACATTTTAAATCAACATTAATGAACTGCTTAGAATCAATCATAAAGTGAGGTGCTAGCTAACCGGACCCAACGCTATGGCTACACAATGTCATCAGTGACTCCAGATTTTGCTACTAGCAGAAATCATGATTTATTGATTTTGTATCACTTTATTGACATAAAGGAATAGTATAGGTTATAGGTTATAAAGAACATTGAGCAATACATCAAACATGACAGAAATATACAGAAATGCAGCTCAAGAAAATAAAATCTGTCCAGAGCAAAGCGTATAACTGCAAAGGCAGGACAATAAAACATGATACATATAAAAGCAATGATATTAACCGAAATATTGTTTAATTAAACTATAATTCATGTTTATATAGTAATTGTTTATGCAAACAAAAATTTTAGGTATGGTGCTGTCACATTAATTCGCGCATCATATTAATTCGTACGTCTTATGTATTTTTACAAAATCAATGAAATATTGCAAATCTGACATCACCATCGTAAAGAGCATTGTTTATTTGCCTAAATTGCAAATTTTCTTAGCAAAAGGACCAAAAACAATGAAAATATTGCCAAAAGATCGGCAGATTTGCTTGCATTTGCAGAAAAACACGGGTCTCGCGACACTGAAGTGAATCCTTCCAATTTTCAGACAGAAATCATCAAATTTGTAAGTAAGCAGACATACCATTCGATTCCTTGATATTTTGTGGTCAAGCTACTGTAAATTTTGCATCTTAGATGGGAGTAATTTTATAGTAAATCTTGTTCAAAACGGGGCCTACGAATTAATATAACACAGTTTGTTGACAATTCTCGCCATTTTCCAACATGGAGCGATGCAATCGTTTCGTCAATCGAATTTTGATATCGCGATATCTCCGTGATTCTTTCGTGGATTAATTTTATTTTTAGAAATATTTGAAGCCTGAAATATCTAGTTTCTTTTTGTGCCAAGATTTTAAAAGATAATTTTGCATTTTAGGAGATATATTGTGCTATTAAAGTACCACGATCCAAAATTGCTCTAGAAAAAGGATACAAATTAATGTAACCCAATCATACATTTAGGATGAGTGTGTGTATAGTACATTTCATATTGTCGTTTACAGCACTTACTTGTCATGATTTATTAATGTTATCACTGTTTTCACCATTATTATTATTGTTATTATTATTATTATTATTATTATCATTTTCCTGATATCACATCGCACTTTGCTTTGCATTTCAGCATGATTACTACCCAATATATTTCTTGTTGAGTAAATTTTTCAAATAGAACTGTGCATTTGTATGTTGAAACTGTTCCCTTAACATCTAAAACTGCTAATCAAATTTGAAAAGTAAAATTATTCCCTGACTCACCAAACCTCAGTCCTATGGGATAAACCCTCAAACAATTTCAACAAAACTACTTTTTGGAAAATTTACTTTCTCATTTTTATAATAGGTATATTTTCTCATTTTTATAATAGGTTATTATTGATGATTTAATGATTCCAAAATTCGGAGTTATCTTGTTTATTTTACAGTCAAATTTAGTTTTCGGAACACAATCATAACAGTGCTAAGTGCATAGTTACGTTTCCCTTATAAGCTCCAGTGTCCGGCCCCTTTAAGCATTTTTGCTCTTCCACAAGCCACAAAATCTAACATTTCAACTTCATTTTAACATCATTATGTAGCAGAAATTCTGAGCTTGCATATTCGTGTAACATTCGACGATCGCCGAGGGACATGGGTGCGTAGAAACTGGCCGCCTGGCAGCCTCAATAGAGATTGTGTTGAAGCGTATATGTGTTTATTTACACGCGCGTATTTAACATTAGGGTGCGCCATAGGCAAACTGGCACAAGACTTTGTGGCTGGAAACTGGTTTAGGTGCTCATACGGTACGTGTATATAAATCTAAAGATTTTGTTTTCGGATGAAAGATCCGAACAGATTATCACTTGTTTCAGTAAATATTAAGTTATGCTATTATATGTAATAACTTCTGTTGTTTATTCCACACTTAGATACAAACATTCATCTAGATCTTGGGGATATGACATACGACAAAGGGAATACTCTTCCAGAAATCAGAGCTAAAGGAAATACTGCCTCACATTTTCTCCACAAAAAGGGATATGGATGGCTTCTTGAAGTGGATGATACAGATGATGATGACAGTGCTCCATTGCTGTAAGCATATTTCAGCCTTTTGGGCTCTTGTTCTATATCCACCAGCAAAATGCCAGCTCAGTGTAAATCCCTCAAGGTTGAAACCTGCCCAGATCTGGACTTCAGGCAGGTTATTTTTTTTTTAAATGCACTTGTCAGTGTTACAGGAGCCTTATGCAGCAAGCCTCATCATTCCCACAGCTACATGTATGAGACTCCTTTCCCTGGGGCAACACAGGACTTTTTTTCTCTCAGAGTGATACACCTCTGCCAAGATCTTGCTACCTCAAACTCTCCAACAAGTAAAATCATGCCAAATATAAAAGGGACCAATCAAGGTCATTCTAACATGAGGATCTCTCTTTGTTCACTCAGGAAATAGCTTTCACATTTTGAATGAGGAATGCTTGAAATAGAAGTTCAGCTGAACTCTGAACTTCCTAATTTGCATATCGTTTCATTCATTTATAAGTGTTGCTTTATTGATTCCAAAATGAAATCAAGATACCCCGTTCAAGCTAATAAAGTGAAGTTGAAAACATCCTATTGTGACAGCTAGACTTTTATGAATTTGCATGGAATTAAAATGTACCTATAGATTCTTTTTCTTGAATGTGCATTCAAAATAAATACCAGTGTTCCACATTGTCAGTTGGTGTGGCAAGTTATAGTGAATTGCAGTAAGGTATGGAAAAGGTACCCCATAGAGGCACTTGCAATACTCTTTAGTTTTTTTTCAACTTCTGATCATAGCCAATAGCTCTCCCTGCAACTTGTGACAACTTTGAAGTGTTCATTGCTACACACATAATTCAAGAATTAAAAGTTATGGTAAAATCATACTCAGAGTGTACTTGAAATACTTATGAAATACTTGCATGGAACTCAATATAATTAGTTTTTTCCTTGCCTCACTCATACATGTGTACATTCCAGATTTTGCTACAATCACTGCACAAGTGAGTAAAAGACAACATGAGTCACACCAAGCTTTGTGTGAGTATTACAATCTGTTCATGCTTAAATGAGTGCAAAATGGCTTACTCTGAATTTTGAACAAGTTCATCAAACATTTTGGAACCACTTGCAATCTTTTTGACAGGTATGTCGAGTTGCAGAGCATTGCACAAATTATCGCTAGCGCTGAAGCCATTTTCGTCAACTCGCCATAACTCAGAACTCCAACTCTGCAAAGTAGGAGGTAAATATTCTTTTAGATGTACAAGTGATCGTCTTTATTGATTTCATATGTAGGGATGAGTTGGACATTGATGTGAAAGATATTTACTACAAGGTGCGGTGTGTGGTGTTTCCATGTCCATTTCTTGGGTTCAAAAGGCAGGTGTTGAGAGACAATCCAGACTTCTGGGGACCTCTGCTTGTTGTTCTTCTCTTCTCTATGGTCTCTGTCTATGGACAATTCAGGGTAAGTGCAACAGAATACTCTTCCTAACACACTCACTAAATTCTAAAATACTCTCACTTTATACCACCTAAGGATGCAACCTATTTTTAACCCATAAACTGCTGAACACTTTTCTTGATGCAATAATTTCCACAAAAAAAACATAGGTTACTTTAACCTTTATTTTTGTTATAAATGTTAGTGGTATGATGCTGGAATTTACACAACTTATTCTCAAATACTGTACAATATCATGGCAAAACATATTACAGTTTTTTAGTAAATGGTCCTTCCTAAAACAATGGTATGAATATGTAATTAGGAGTCAAATCGAAGTGAAAGTCAAAGCCCTGTACTTTTACTAAAGCTCTGTGTGTATCAATAATGAGCTCGCAAAGAATTTGATACATGCCCTAACATATCAGTCCAAATGCCACTGAAGTTTGGAAGAATTCTTTTCAGCCCAGAGTCCTGAATGACTATTGACAACTAATACCAAATGGATGTTTGAGAAAGTGGTTCATGCACAATAGTTCTGTATCCTTTTGTCATGCACACACATTTTAGGTATGGCAGTTTCAAGTTCTTGGGCCACAAACGTGGCCCGCAGCAGTTTAGGGGTTAAATACTTTTTCCAGGTCGTTTGGTAAAAAGTTGAAGTAGAATTCTAAAGTTGATTTACTCAACTTGTAATTTATTGAAGTATTAAAAAAAAACAATAATAATAATAATGATAATAGTAATGATAATAATAATAATAATAATGGTAAGTTGTAATGAGAGTAATAGCAATGATAATAAGTAGACATGTAAATGTAATTCATCTTAGGACAAATAAGGTGATCCTATAATGGAGTATGTCAATATGATTATAAAACTAAAAATACTGGCATGCTTGAAATAACATGAGAAGAACAGTTTGTCATAAATTTCATTCCTCTTGTCAATTTTGACAATTTTAAAAGTTTTAATTGTGTGTAAGCTTGTGTAATAATCTATGAATGATCTGAACTAATGACCATTGACCAGAACTGATTATCCAGAGATGCCAACCCTCCGGAAAATTAACCCCTACTCCCGCCCTTACGATCAGTATCCTTAACCTCCCGAAATTACCATTTTATTAAACCTATTATGTGAAAAATGTTGTCTGCTAGCGCAAAGCATGAAATTAATACATAGCGTTCGCTGCTACCCCAAATCGGTGTAGAAGGCGGATATGCGTGTGTGATCATGCATGTATGAGCGCAACTTGAAAATGTGTCGCACGTGGTACATTCGTTTTCGTTCTGCGAAGAGGCCCTGTCCCAACAAACACGGCACGGCGTATTTTGCGCGGAGTAGAATGGCCAATAACAACTTGAGTTACTGCGTCAGTGCCGTGCTGTGATTCCGTAATGTGGGCGGTGTGACGGGGCCTGATCTGTGAGTAAGCACAATTATGTACATATGGGACTGAAGTATAAACTGTATGCATGCATTCGCTGTAGCTGTGTGATGCTACGCGATTATTTTCTGTATGAAATAAATTTTTCGAGGCGAGTTTGGGAGGTATTTCTATTCTTCAAAGTCATTCAATATGTCTGGAATTCCTGCAGAATCAGCAGAGATGCTTACCCTCCCGATTTTATATAGATACTCCCACCAAAATAACTGGTAAGAGAAAGTCTTCATTTTCAATGAAAATGAGCGTGTGACCCCGCTCTCCGTGGCCTGAATCCCAGCGGAATCATGAAGGGAGCGTGCGGCTCAGAGACGGCGGGTGGCGCTGGCCGTACCGGTACATGCTCGTGTCGGTGAAGTTTCGTGACGAGTTTTTCGCCCGTGTGCGGGATCTGTGTGATGATTGATGGTGGACTTTCTCCAACGATATTTTTCTTCTTATGCTGTTGTCAATTCTCTGTTTCTTCATCTCTTCATTATTAATTTTGTTTTCCATGCCTTCTAATTGTTATTTCTCGTCGTTTTTTTCCTGCTTTTCTTTCTTTCTTTTCTTTGTGGGCGGTGCATGCTTTGGTTGAACTGAAGTCGACATAAAGATTTTTTCGTCCGTGTGTGTGATTTATTTGATGATGGTGAACTTTCTCCTACGATATTTTTCTTCTCATGCTGTTGTCCACTCTCTGTCTCTTTATCTCTTTACTATTAATTTTGTTTTTTTATGTCTTCTTATTCTTATTTTTTTCCTTCTCCTACTTATCTTTGTTTCTTTTCTTTGTTCTTTCTTTTGTTTTAATCCTAACATTAAATTCTCGCTCACCTTCTGATTTACTCTCCTATCCATTCCTGTCTGCCTCCTCTTTTCTCCTCTCCGTCTCTTACTTTTGTCTTGTCTTTTAACCCCCTAAATGTCACTTGTAATTGTTAAACTCTCTGAGCTTCAAGGGGACAGCGCCTCCTTGCACCCCTGCAAGGGGTTCTGCCCCTGGACCTCGCCGGGGGCCTAGGCGGCCCCCTGGACCCCCGGCCTGAGTTGTCCCTATTTCAAAAATTCAAATGTTGGCAGGTATGGACCATCTTGTATTTTAACAATTTCAATTCTGAAATTTTCTATTTTTATGTATGTTTTTCCTAAAAGTGGTTATTATTTTCACAGGTAAAATGGGCCATAATAAGGCTTAGATTGCACCAGAGAGCTTCTAGAACCCCAGAGCTTCCAGGGCCCTTAAGCGGGCCCTGGACCCTGGCTGCAAGGGTCGAGCGCTCCGCGCTCGAGATGTGCGCTCTGCGCACAGAATTATATGTCTCTACTAAATCCTCCCTAATTCCTTTTTTAAAAACTTGGCATCTCTGGATTATCACATGAATACATGTATGTAATTCGTCTTATATATTTACATGATCTGATTTCTGATCTGTAATGGAAGAGAGCAAAAGTCACTATAGCCGGTGCTGCACTAGCCCGAGTTTCCTTGATCTCTGGTTTTTAGCCCGATCACCCCTCTTCTCAATTTAGCTCGAGATTCAGTACGAGCTGCACTATACCACTAATTGAAAATCTTGAGATGAAAACTGTCCCCCTCCATGATTTAGCGCGAGATTCATAGACCCCGTCTCCATTATAGCATTATCAGGCAATTAAAACAAGAGTGACCATGGGAAATCAACTGTATGGGATGGTGTGACCTTGGTGCGGAAACAGCCTCAGGCAAATAAAACGATCGCGGTCTTAATCGCGGAAATACAAGCAAGCAAGTGAGCTATTTCCCGAATGAGCTCACTATTTTGGAAATTGGCCTAAGATATCTTGGGCTTGTTAAGCTTGAGATATTTCAGTGAAATAGCTCGCTATTTGCGTCTGCACTGCAAATTAGCTAGAGCTAATTCTGAATGGGCTTTTTATCCGGATCAGAACTAGTGAGCTAATTAAAAAACTTGCTATAGTGCAGACGCAGCTTATGGGTTCTGACTGCATCCTCCCCCATAGAGCATGCCAAGCCTGTTATCTATTGTTCTCTAATTTCCTTGTTCCACAGCATGTTGAAAGCATTTTGCCTCCTGGCCTGCATGCTCATAATTTCCACTTGGAACATAGGATATTGATTCTATCCCATGCAGGCATTGGGTATCAGTGGCTACTATAATCCGCATTCTCAGCCATCCTGAATGGGGTGTTTATCAAACAATAGGGGAGCATGCTGCTTTTAGGCATTTAGATTAACCCATAAACTGCTGAACACTTTTCTTGATTCAATAAATTCCACACAAAACATAGGTTACTTTGACCTTTATTTACGGTATAAATATTAGTGGTATGATGCTGGGATTTACACAACTTTCTCTCAAATAATGTACAATATCATGGCAAAAGGTACTACAGTTTTTTAGTGAATGATCTTTCCTAAAACAAGGCTTTGAATGTAATTAGGAGTCAAATCAAAGTGAAAGTGAAAGCCCTGTACTAAAGCTCTGTGTGTATCAATAATGAGCTAGGAAATAATTCAACACAGGCCTGAGCATATCAATCCATTGTGTAATGCTACTGAAGTTTAGAAGAATTCCTTTCAGCCCAGAGTCATGAATGACTATTGACAACTTATATCAAATGAATGTTTGAGAAAGTGGTTCGTGCACAATAGTTCTATATCCTTTTGTAATGCACACAGATTTCGGTATGGCAGTTTTAAGTTCTCGGGCCACAAAAGTGGCCCTCAGCAGTTTATGGGTTAAAAGGGATTGATTGATTACCTCTGGTAGAATGCATCCAGAACTCATGAGGACTTTTGCTCTCTTCCCTAATTGGAAAATATCATTATGTCATTTGTATCGAAAGTAGCTATTCTCTATCATATAATCAAAAGTTTACCTAAATCTGAGCTTGGGAACAATGTAATTTGCATAAATTTAAAATGGCTGCCAAACAGATGTGAATGTACTTTATAATTCTCCATAAGTTTTTATTCCAGTTTGACTGGATCTTAAAAGTTTGATGTGTGTGCACATGCTAGTAACGATGTGCGATTGTCCAGTCAATTTATGGCTTGATCCAAAACAGGCATCAAAACTTTACAACCCAAGTTTATTTGATCGAAAGTAGCTATTCTTTATCAACGAATCAAAAGTTTACCTAAATATGAGCTTGGGAACAATGTAATTTGCATAAATTTAAAATGACTGCCAAACAGAGGTGAATGTACTCTCCATTCCAAATATTTTCCCTCATATCTCAAGAATGAATGATGGTATGAAGTTGAAACCTCGTACAAGTATGTTTTGGTACACAGAGATCATCCTGTAAGTTCAAAGGTGACAATGAGTCAACAATGTAGAAGTTATGTAAAGTTGAGCACTGCAAAATTGTTTCTGATGATCAGAAATTTATTCAAATTAACATATATGAGGATAATGCAGCTAACTTGTGTATTCAACAAGATGGAGACATGGTTCGAGGTTTGAGGACGGTTTTACTGCCAAAGTGTGAAAAATGAAGTTCATGATATCATAAACATAGTACATATTTTTTTGACCAAAATTTTGTGCTGAATCCATTTCCGAAGTAAAAAATACACAGGATATCACTGTTCTCTAGATATCTTTAAATAGTACAGTATGTCATTTTTACGAAGGACAAAAATATTCGCTGATTCTTTGAGTCTGCTTGAACCCCCAGTGTGAATTATATTTGTTACATAGCTCTATTTCATAAGACATTTCAGGGCGCTACAAACCCATTTGCACGAAGGCCGGGGCAACAAAATTGAAGCATCGGGAAAGCAAATGAAATAATCGCTTGCCCTATTGGGCAACTACTGGTATTAAAGTCTAAGAACAATACAGTTTCGACTGTCTATAAATTCTTCATTATTAGGCCATATCCAGTTGCAAGATCTTACATTTGACCTGCTATAGTGACAGCTAAGCCCAATTAGATATGTGTGCAGCTGCTTTTGCTCGCTTGATTGTGTTTTGGGGCAATATGAATTTGTGTTCGGGCAAGTTATTCGAAAAGCAACATGCCTGACAGTGCAAGTGGTCAAAAAAGTTTTTGTAGCACCCTGTGTTTGGATTTGATCTTGAAATATATACTACACAACATATATGCGTGAACACTACTCCTTGTATGTAAATTTTCCCCCAAAAGTATTCAAGCTTCATTGTAGATTTTTTTCAGCAAACATAGTTGATTACATCCGGTAGTAAGGCTTACAAGCTGTTAATTTCTGAAACCTAATACAGAAGCATGAGCTGTCATGTTACATGTAAGTAGGCCTATATTGCTAATCACTGGTTACCTGCTTCAGAGAACTTTAAAAATGTATGGGATCTTCTAGTATGTACCGGATCTTCATTCACCTCTGACATCAGACAGGGCTTGTTGGTAACATAACTGAATATCGTGTGATCGAGCCACGGGCTGCATCAACCTTATTTCCAGACGAGAGATTTATATGGTGAACTGGAGCAGTACTGACGTTTTCTTCACCATACCAATTCATTATTATTATTATCAATCAACCTCAGAAGCTTGCAAAATGATGTACAGTATACTTCTATGGTCGCCTCTTTCACACACTTTATTAGTTAAAGTGGAATACACTTGGGATCGTTAATAAAGGCTTATTATATATGAGTATGGTCTTGGAGGTGTATATAACACTTTGGAGTTCATTTCCGTTCATAAAAATATCATTAAAATCAGAAAAATGCAATTTTCTGATTTACCCCCCATGTAGTCGATTGCGTGGGCTCGTTTCCGTGAGCGAGTGCACTTATTTTGTTGTGACGTCATGGAATAGCTTTCATCGATTCGACAAGTTGTTATATATGCTTGTACACTAAAAATCCACCGCGCGAAAATTAGTCTGTGCTTGTGTATAAGTACTGTGTGAGGCATCGTGCGTGTAGGTTATTCACAATCTGGCCAAGAATTTAGCTATAGTTTGAGAGATTTCTACACTGTTCAATTGTTGTTATTTGTTTGTCTAAAATCTGTGGGATTATCAATCACTTTAGAGTTAGCTGACCATGATAGAGAGTGGATCAAGGCTGAGCTTTCGAGCTCTAACGTCGATTGTGTTTCTGACTCTGATCGCGGTTGATGATGGTTAAAATGGTTATACGGAACGCGAAAAATTGGTGATGGGTCACCTTGGGCGAAGAAGTGGGAAGGAATTCGCCTAACCCTAAATCTTCTTCCTCTCCTTCTATATCCCCATTTTCACCTAATTCACTGCCGTCGTCGTCACTGTTCATCTCACTAGAGCCTAAACTACTGTCATCTTCTTCCCCTTCCTCATCGCTTTCGAAGTTCAAATCTAGAGAAACATCCTCTATTTTTGTGCAAACAAAAAGCAGGGGTCCCAACTCCCTGCAAAAAGTAAGCAATAATTATGACGTACGGTACGTCTGTACCGTAGATCAGTTTAGTTTAGTTTATTAACTCAACCACCCTCATGGGGTATGTGAATAATAGAATACAACTGACATACAACATGAAAATGACAATAGTAATGAATACAGGTAAATAAATAGAAGACATATAGTTGAAACAGAATGGAAAAAAAGAAGAAACAAAAAGAGGAGAAGAAAAGAATAAACGATCAGGCACTGTGCTTGCAAGTTGCTATGAACCTTAAATAGAGTTTGTAGGCAAAATGGAAAAAAAAAATACATTAGAATCACAATATAATAAGAATTAAAAAAAATGTAACTTACAAGACATCATTTATGACAAGTCATTATCTTGTCATGATTAAATTCCAGTGTTCTCTACGAAATTAAAACCTGTACATCTTGTACAGAGTGAGTAAAAAAAATATCCCCTAACTTTGATGTCGTCCTTTTCAAAACATAAAAATATAATCCCGGATTTGATGGTATATCCTGATAGAGTAATTTCCAAATAATATTTTGGTACCATTTTCATTTGTATTTTTGCACGAATGACTGCACACGAGACAACTTTGCTAAAGGTATAAAATCATACTTGCGCCAAGTGGCCGAATGAAGATGAAAATAATGAAAATAATTTGTATCACTTGGACAGACAGAAGCACGTTCAAACACACACGCACATGCACACACTCAAAAACCACATGCAGCAAATCACATGATACACACCTACATAGAAACATAAACCACACACACACACAGGTGCAAAAATGTAAGTGGTAAGAGCTTATCAACAATTTTACTACCCATTCGGTTTTCTTTTGTAACCAGAGAAAATCTCACAAAAACCCGCTGAGCATAAACACACACACACACACACACACACACAAACATACCCCCAAACCAACCACGCACATACACGCACACAGCACACACCCATATTTGCAAAACATTACACTGTAACAACTGTGAATAAGAACACGAAGAGCATAATATCTCTTAAAGCTAAAAGATCAAACAGTTTAAATTTTTTTTTTTTTATGTGCCTGCCACTCTTATTCTTAGCTCAATCCTTCACTTGTCTCCTGTTCCTGACGATACACAGTTGTGCATGATGGATCCATGTTGGATGGAGCATTCCTTTCATCTTCCCAAGGCTCATAAGCCTCTTCCTCAATACCCTGTCGTAGCTCGATTTGATGTGTCAGATGGATTGGTGAATACTGGAAACTTTCCCACAAGAAATACTTTTGGCCAGAGACTTTTGCGACGAAACACCAAATTATGTTTATTTGTTAATTTCTGTGTATGAATTTTGTGCATATGGGCCTGTTTCAAAATTGTCGTAATCATGTCGGACGGAATTTGATAGCAGAAGTCGCTGTCATTTTTGTTCCCGAGGTATTGGGCTAATAATATTGCTCATGGATATAGAGGGTGGGCCAAGGTATCAACAGGTTTGGGTATTTTTTTAATATTCCATTTTACTGAAATTCTACGTTGGAAAAACTCACCATGTCGGACGGAATTGATAGAAATGGGTACCCCTGACTTTTTTCACTCAAGTTTGTATTCTTTCGAAACTTTCACTGATCAGTCATAAATTTATAGTTCAATGAACAGCCTAATATTCAATGATTTTATGTTGAAAAGCTCTTTGATCAAACATTGTTTGTATGGAAACTGTAGATGTAGACGTTCAAAGATGGGCCATGTCGGACGGAATCTACCATTTCGGACGGAATGAAAATGTTACTTTTTAGGCAACTTTCCCAAATTGTGAATTTTTTACTTTTAATAGAAGAGTTAGGTTGTATAGTAATGTGGCAGATGGATAAAAAGTTCTAAAAACTTCTTCTTTGTCTTTAAATAAGGGAAACATTGAATAAAATTCCGTCCGACATGGTCATTCCGTCCGACATGGTCACATAGACATGATAGACACTACACAATATCAATGAGAAATTCACCTTTTTTGTGAACAGAGCTCATTGACTTACAGAAAAATATTATTTGGGTTCTTAGTGATTGTAATTGGTCCAAAAGATAGAAAAACCACTTAAATCAGAAAAATTAGAACTAATTTTGTTATTTACTAGATAAATCTATGTATCTACCTATGTCCCTCCCACCATCCCCTCTCCTTGCTTACAACATGTCCGCGTATGTATCTACCTATGTCCCTCCCACCATCCCCTCTCCTTGCTTACAACATGTCCGCGTTCTTGAATCGTTCGGAAAAGGAAAAGGCAAGATGGCGCTTGGGCGCGCTAACGG
>BQKZ01010221.1:0-19603 GCA_036244855.1 Temnopleurus reevesii | reverse complement strand
CTCCGGAATTTCGTAATATTAATTTGCGATCATTCTTAAAATATAGCAGTTTGTGTGCTGAATGATAAAGTGCCCCATTAATGTATTCGTCATTTAGGTTACGTATGAAAAGCAACATTTATTGACATACTAAATTTTTTATTTATGTATTTATCAATTTATTTGCTTATTTTCTATGGTTTTCATTTAGCTTTTATGTCTGCGTAATTATCTATCTATCGTTTAATAAATTCTTTTATTTGCCTTTCCGTTATAGTTACCTGTTTATCTCAAGAGACGTTTACAAACACATGTAAGGAAAATATTTACACTCGTCCTCTAATTGAGCCCCTACATTTCCAAAGACGATCTACGCACAATGAATCAGGTCAAAGTTTGTTGCAGGCAGACAATAAAATAGTTCTAAATGGAACAATGATTTCTGCTCCGGTTTGTGTGAACTGAGCTATTTCTCTAGTTTGCACGCATCTAATCACAGACAATAGCCAAAGCTAACGGCGCGGAATTAAGTTCTTAAATTCTATCATCCGTTTTCTATGCCCTTAATTCCCATAGTAGGGGACCATCTAATCGATATGTGGTTAGCTGAGGTCATCGATACCCCGTATCAATTACCGTTATTTGGAAATCCATTTAGTAAGGGAGCGATCACACACAAAAGAACAAGACAGGTATACGCCCAGTATACAGGTGTATCATATTGAAAATGAATATTACGGTATCTTTGAGCTGAGGAAGCTTATTTTCATGCTCAGAAATATATATTAATGATAACACCGCATATATTTGATTTCCAATTGATGAAGAACAAATTATTCTGTTCGTTTCGATGAATCCAAAAAAGGGGTAAAATAAATTTTTAATTTAAAGGAGCCATGTTGATGTGACCATCATGATTTAGAAAACTTTATTGTTGGCAAATTGAGAAATTTTAATGTAATAGGTAAACAATCAAGTTTTCTAAATCATGATGGTCACATCAACATTAAATATATAGCTAAGAAGCTTACTTAATTTTTTGGATTATCTGTAACCTCATATCAATTAGTTCTACCCTCTTCCCGCACGCAGTCAGGTATTTTGCACTTTTTATTTAAGGATAAAAGTGACCTAAAGGTATAAAGCATCAACTTCGTTACCAAACTAAAACAGCTTTGCAAAATAAATACATCTCATAACGAATAGTCGTATTTCAATATCATTACAATATCATCACATCCTCACACTTAATCATACGTTATCTTATTTCTAGTCTGTAAATAAAAGTTATTTGTAAACGTATTCACTACATCCCAGTAAATCTCTGGTTATCGTATAAAAAAAATCAAAAAAGAAATACTGTATGCTGGCTTATCCATTTTTGTTTCCGAAAACTTTGCTTGACGTCGTCATTTTATTGTCACACATCTTTATTTGTTTTCTATACACCTTTACCAATAATATTCATTCTGTGCAGTAAGCTTTAAATTGCACCGGCTTCCGCTTTCGATAACACAAGGACGTTTATGAAAAGTGCTTCGTGGATTAATGATCGTATAATCATCTTGTCGGCTAGCTCAAAAGATGTGGAGTGGTCATCAAGAGAAAGTTAAAAAGAAACATAATTGTAAAATCAATGAGGAGTTGTGGTGAAGGATCGGTGATCTATTAGTTAAGGAAGGTTCACACCTAGACTCAAACCTTCTGGGAGGTGTTTCATCAGGATAAGAAAGACTTTACGCACGACTTTACGTTCGACTGGTACCCCCTTCTTGCGCTGAATGCGCGTAATATTATGGATGATTACGCGCAAGAAGGGATACCAGTCGAACGTAAAGTCGTGCGTAAAGTCTTTCTTATCTTGGTGAAACACCTCCCAGGTTTCAAAACTACGACAGAAATACGGAAGCTTACACGTGCAGCGACAAAGCGAGTTTGTACAAGTCACCTTCTCGTTTAAAACAAGGCGCCAACACGAGATAGTAATATTCATCTTCTCGTTTAAAAGAAGGCACCAAGGCGAGATTTTACAAGTCACATTTTCGTTTAAAACCAGGCGCCAAGGCGCCTTTCCGACCAAAACAAAACACCTTGACGAGTTAGTAGTATATTACACGCCTTCGTGCTGAACGCGCTATAAGCGAACCGTATAGGCTAAGACTGCTGTAGTTTCTTAAGCCTGAAGGTTTCGGCTGGAAGTGTGAACGCTACTTAACTCATCTATGCGCTGCACGTATTAGCTTCCGTAGTTATGTCGTAGTTTCGGCTCAGTGTGAACCTCACTATTATTGGGAGCGTAATGATATGACACGTGTTATTCAAATGGGCTTTAGTTAATGTAAGAGTGCATTTCTAGGTCAAATATTGGTCGTAATTGATTTCAAAGAAAATACTTAGGTGACGGTTAGGTTTTCTATTGGATTAATAGATATTAGATTATGTACTAAAAGAATGTCTTTTAACTGTAATTCCTCGAAACACCTTCCGAATGTTGTACCGATGACTGCTGGAATTACATCGAAGGATTTCGCTTTTTTACCGACATGAACATTTAAAGAAAAACGCCCATAACTGTATAAGGAGAGGCAAGAATGGAATTAGTATAGGGCAGATATGAGAATGCATTATTCATAGGTAAAATCATGAATAATATTTAACAATATCCATACACATGACTTTTCAAGCACAAATATAAGTGCATTTTATGAATAATTTATTATTTTGCTCGAAGTGGATTAAAGTTTATTTTTATTTTGGATTATTTAATTTTCCATTTCAATAACATTTTCACAATTTTCACAAGTTTATTTGTAAAATTACAACCGTTCCGGAAAATGCATTGTCTGGGTTTTTGTAAACTCAAGGCTTTCGTCGAAAATGAATGTCTTAGGCCATGGCTATTGTTATGCTTTCTCTTCTTTTCTGTTGAGCAGATTCGTTATGAACATTTCAATTTTGTCGAGGTCCCATACATATTCCGGAACGTTTGGGAACCCAGGGATATGTTTCATACAAATTCGTAGGTCTACGCACGACTCTACAAATGACTAGTGACTATTTCCTGCAAGTAAGAAAGGGTCGCAGGTCGTTCGTAGAGTCGTGGGCATATCTAAAATCAGCTTTATGGAACACAACCTTCGTAATCCATCAATCATATTTCGTCCGTGTTTTCACGAAGTGAAGGGAGCCAGAGGGCACTGGTCTACGAAATGACTTACGAATACACCGGAACGTGCCCTTCTATAGAATTAAAAACGTTCGAAAGGATGCTCGTTGAATTGGCGCTATGTCGGGATTTTTTGTCTTCATGCAACAATACGTTTTTGTCTCCCGTCACCAGGTCACTTCGTGAAAATACGGACGAATATATTGTATATCTGTATAAAATAATTTTTTCTGATCTTTTTATCTCCTTTCACAGAGCATGAATCTTAACATCTCACACGACAACGGGACAGCCGCATCCCATCCGCCCCACTCCTCCACGACCACACCCACCGTTACCATGGAAACGGAGACGATGCCATCCACTCTCTGGGACGGTGTCGTCGAGCGGGAAGACGCCTATCGCCTCCGGGTGATCTCCCCGGCGCTCTTCGGCTGTGTTTGCCTTCTGACGTGTTTGGGCCTGGTGCTATCGACGGTGTTTCTCGTCTTCAATATCAAGTATCGGAATCACAGGTATTTTAACAAACAGCTTCTAAGTTATAACCATCTGATCATTGGCCTGAGAATCGTAGAAAATCAATGTAAAACATCCCCTATGATTTTACAATAAATCGGCCACAGAAGGTCATTGCATACCTCAAATAAATCCTGTATTGTCCGCCAATGTCAAATTACCCAAATTTATAATTGAGGGGAATGTACGTATGTATTAAGCCATCGTATTTTTACAGAAAGAATTTTATTTACATTTTTTTAAATTTTCATTTATGACATATTAATAGATTGCTGATAGGTTTTTTTTTTCATATCTACCTTAGATATCATTTTTTTAGATAAAAGTTAAATAACATCCGAGTCATCAGGAGGGATATGATATTCCTCATAAACCATATATTTTACTTACCTCACTTATTGATCGCTCACTTCTGTATCATTTTCACTTTGATTTATTCCTTACACGATATAAACTATTTCCTAAAAGTTAAGTCGGCCACAGACAATAGAAGCATACGCCGTGTATTCAATATTGCGGACACAACAATTGCAAGCCGGTCCCGATTTGAATAGCGTTACAAAGGACCATTGAATTTGCGTTCGACTTAATTTTTCAAAAAGAGTTTATATCGTGTTTCCTGAAAAAAATATTTTTCACAATATTGTTACGGTTTTCGCATTATTTTCAAACTTTGTTATTAGCATATAAATAGTGAGTATATAATTTCTATTTCCTTATGAACAAAATATCTATTTTCTATGTTAATGAAACTGAGTGTAGATTTCTAAATTTCAAACCTTGTGCAATTGGGTGCATGCCTATTTACCAAAACCAGATATCGTGTTTAATTGTCTTAAGATTCCAGCTCTCATTATTGATTGATTCTTCTGATCATTTTCCGCAGATTAATAAAGATGTCCAGTCCAAACCTCAATATCTTAATCGTGTTTGGTACCATCCTCATCTATACCTGCGTGGTTATCTTGGGGATCGACAGTAATTTGACTTCGGTGGAAACCTTAACTACTCTTTGCAAGGCAAGTAACTTCTAATTGTTCAAGGCCTACTTAATTTCCACTGCATTCTCATCATATTTCTTTATTTATTTAATCCTGTCTGGCCAGGGCTCTTTTGAAAACGCGTAGCATACCCCCCCCCCCCCCCCCCCCTTTCAGATCTCTGCCGTCGATCGCACGAAAATTGGCATGCCCTAAGCCTGTGATGTAAGCTGCAAGATTGCAAAAAAAATCCCAAATTTGCTCATTTTGTTTATTATGCAAAATTATCATGCTAGTTAATGCATGAAATCATTAAGAAACGTATTTCGTGGTTCATTTATTCGTATTTCTTATAATTGTTATTCTTTGTGTTTTAATTCATCTTTTGTAAATCAATCTTAATTCAGCATTCGGCTGCGAGGAATTAATGGTGAAAATGGAGAAAGTATAAATATTTTTTCATTTCTTTATTTTTGATTATCATTGTAGACACGATTGTTCCTCCTCATGTGCGGGTTCACATTAGTCTACGGATCACTCTTCAGCAAATCATGGCGGGTCTATAGGATATTCGGCCATACAGGAGCTAAACGAATGGTAAGATAGAATTAAAGGGGAGCTTTACCGAGGCATTGTTGTGCTCTCAGTGGATGAAGAAAAATACAATGATTTGAATGTGAAAATTTGGGGAAAATCCGACAATTCATTAAAAAGTTATGAATTTTCAAAGTTTTGATTTACACCCCTCATGGGCTCCTTAAATTGGCAACCTGCAAAAATGTTGCCAACGTGGGGAACCCTCTATTCACTTTATACACAAAATGTGACATTTTGTATGGATAGATGAATAAATCATCAATGAACGATAAACGCCTTAAAATCCAAATTTAGATCGTTAGTAATATATAAATTGTGAATCCCGGGTCGTGTTTCATAGAGCTTTTCGTAGAGGTGTTAACGACGCTTCGCACATCTAGTGACCCTTTCCTGCACTCAATGTCGCTGAGTAAGCGCCTAAGAAAGGGTCACCAGTCATATGCAGAGTCTTGAACACCTCTAGATATCAACAGTTTTATGAAAAACAGGTCGGGCTCTTTGACAGGCAGATTGGAGTTTCTCTTTCCCCTAATATCTTACTTTTCAATTTGCCTGATTAATTTCAATTCATGTGATAGTCAACATAACGTGATGACGTCATGTATCATGGTCAAAATTCGAATGTGATTTACCCGCATGTGAAGTTTTGAAATAGCTTTGAAGATTTCAATGTAAGCAAAGTTTGAGAAAAAAAGTCAGCACAGACAGGAATAGGTTCAAAGTTTTCTGGTAAGTCTGTGACCGTGAAATTCTCGACTAATCCCTTTTCATTTTTATATCCTATTCGACAGGTGATAAGGGATAATAGGCTGATCGGGATAATAGCTTGCCTCCTCCTCATCGACGCTTTCATAGTTGCAATGTGGCTGATATTCGATCCCCCACAATGCCAGGTGAAACTACTTCCGGTTACGTCAGAGGTAAGATCCTTCGGATTTATGAGCCGAGACATGTAACCTTGTTACAGTAGTCTTTGCCTATTGCCACTCTTTAAGTTTCACTCGCATAACCTGTCAGAAGAAGGGACATACGATTACTCACACATTTGCGTTTTTATCCTGCGTCGGCCCAGCGTTTTTTGGAAATTAAAAACGCTCCCTTGACGCACAAAGACGCAGGTCATACAGTAGACTGACGCTCATCGTACGCTCGTCGAGCGCAAGCCAAACGTCAGTCCATCGTCTGATCCGCGTATACTGTGCGTCCAGGGAGCGTTTTTAATTTCCAAAAACGGTAGGTCGATGCAGGCTAAAAACGCAAAGGTGTGAGCCGGCCTTTAGATAAAGTAAACAACTTTATTCAAATAGCTTCATGGACAAAAAAGAAGGAAGATTCCCTATTTATTCATTAAACAGGTACAACGCCTGTTCCACCTATTTCCACAGAATAAGAGGGAAGCTAATTTCTTATGACGGTGCCTTCAGAGTCAAGAGCCTTCGGATTTATGAATTGAGACATGTGATAATTTTACAATATAGTTCTTGTCCATTATTGCTCTTTAACCCATTGGCCACTGGAATCAGGTAGTCCATATACAAAGTCTATGTGAATTACGGAATTCAATAGTCAATAGGTTAAGTTTTACTCCCACACATTGTGAGCAGATGTCACAAAGGAATTCATCAAAGCAAACAATTGCATTCAAGCCTTCACACTTGATTCATAAACAAAAAAGTAGACCTCCCGTTTATTTATTCAATAGGTGCAAAGCCCGTTGAACGCATATTCCCAGATATTGCTTTCATTTCTTTTGCAATTTGGGGGCTCTTGCGCGTTATTAACATTTAATTTTGACCGTTGACAAACTGAAAAAAAAATGTGTAGTTGCCCTCCAATGTCATTAAAAATATGCATATCCCACAACGGTTGGTGTGTCTGGTCGACTGCGGAAATGAGCTTCTTTGGAAACCATGTAATTCCATGATGGATCATCATATATCTTGACGCTATTGTGTGTTTTGTTGCTCAAGGCCATTAAGGCTAAAGCACACAATTGCGTTAAATTGCCAATGATATACCCATTATGTTTTTTTTTTAAAGGCGTAACAAACCTTGGCATTATCTTGGTCTCATTGAATGAAAAAAATGAATTAAACAAATTGTGAAAATTTAAGAAGAACAGCTCAATCCGTTCAGAAGTTCAATTATATCACGACTTCTGCCGCTGTATGATGGGGATTCGTGCGGTCGGCAACTTTGGGGGACCTATGACATATAACGGACAAATTTCCATTCACTTTGTGCATAGTCTTTTTTTTTCAGCAGAAGATAAATGTCAAATTTAAGATATGGGTTCAATACGATACCCATCAGCGACAGGCATCATAATCCATGATAATTTGAAAATTCCTAACTTTTGAACGGATTGTCAGATTTTGGTCAGATATAAATTGTGTGCATTTGATTCCTCTTCATTCCGAAATTCAATTCAATTCATTTATTTTCACTTCATCAGAAATAATACAAAGTATAATGAACATTTACAAAAAAAGTTGAATAAAACTTTGTATAACAAAAGTATAATGAACATAACATTGACAATTATTGTACAAAGCAGTAAACATACAAAGTAAAAAATACATTTTATGGAGTGCTTTCTTTCTTTTTTTTAATAATAGGAATACTGATGAAGTGGAGGGGTCCGCTAAAAAGCAATGCTTGTAGAGTGCGGACCCCTCAAAGAAAGAAAATGAACAAAGGAACTCATAATCAGAAATAAATTACAAATTTATATACATTTACAACAATTGGGTTCTAAGACCAAAAAAGAAGACCAGCAGTACAAGACGAGAAAAGCAAGGGACGCTGCTAATAAGGACAGAATAAAAAGAGTAAACATTAGGAGAGCATGCGGAGCTTGTGAAATGTGTAAAAAAAAATAATAACAAGTATAGGATTAAGCTAAAGAGACGATAACATGAAATAAACAAAATTTGCCTTGAGCACTCAAATGACATGAATGGGAGAGCGATATTTCCCTGTGTTGCCCTTTAATATGCGCTTACAGCGTAAAGAAATGCGTTTGCACTCGCCATGCGCCCTGACGTATCACCGTTAGTTAGCCAGGTGTATCCCCTGTATTTTCAATGCTCAAGGAGTACATTTGAAATGTAATCTGGTTATGTGAGGTGTATACGTTGACTATAAACGCACAATTGTGACTGAGTCTTATGATTCACTGCTTTTGAAAACCAGGTGCATAAAATCACAATAATAAGCCGATATGAATTATATATATCAAAAGTAGATATGCGTAGACTTAGGCCATTTCCGTTTTTCCAACTGCTTTCCGTTCACATGTTTTCACATCAATCATGAAAAGAGACTTCACTGTGTCGCATAGTCTAATCAAACCCATGTGTAAATTTTGTAGCCTTTTTTAGAATTCAAATACTTTTAAAGTATGTGAATACTGTATCACATTCTAAACGTTTTTTTTTTTCATTAAAAATTGTATTAAAAGTTCAAATTTGACGCACATTGTTTTAAGGGGATTAATATAGGAATGTTTTAATATCTCGGTTTTAATTTGATATTGATTCTATAACCGACGTATGATTAATTTTCCACTGATTCGATTCGTTTTTATATTCTCTTTATTTATTCATTGTATTTGTCTCTATCATGAAAACCAACTCTCAATTAATAAAAATGCTTATGATTTTGTATAAGAGATTTTGTGTAAAAGTAGAAGAATTGAAATGGAATGAAATGAAAGTTTATTGGAAATCGTTTTGTATTATAAAAATGCAAATCTCACCATCATTTTCTTCATCTTCCTTACAGAATACACCTCATTCAGTAGGAAATCCATATTTAGCACTAGCGACCACGCCCCTAACCCCGCCCATCCTTAAAGGCACTGTCCATGTTTGCCACTCGCACTACCAAGAAATCATGATTTCATATTGATATGCAAATACCACTATCACTTTATCACAGAATACAACTCATATAACGGAAAACTACCTCTCAACGCTGTCGACCACGCCCCTAACCACGCCCATACTTAAAGACGCTCTCCACGTTTATCAGAATTCATATGACTACAATTGAAATTGAAACATCATGGAAATCGTGTTTTGTTTCAGGAAAATTCAAATCGCGCCATCATTTTCTTCATCTACTTTTCAGAATACAAATCAGTTAACAGAAAATCCCCTCTCAACGCTGTCGACCACGCCCCTAACAACACTCATCCTTAAATGCGCTATCCACGTGCATCACAAATTAGAGGATATACGAGTAAATGAAAAAACGTATGTTCTTATGAAAATGCAAATCTCACTATCATTTTCTCCATTTACTTTACAGAATACAACTCATTCAACGGGGAACCCCTTCTCAACGCTGCCGACCACGCCCCTTACCACGCCCATCCTTAAAGACGCTGTCCACGTTTGCCACTCGCACTACCAAGAGATCTGGCTACTCGTTGTCTACGTGTACAAATGCATTGTTCTCCTCTACGGCACACACCTCTCCTGGGCTACGAGAAATGTCGCCCTCAGCGCCATGAACGATGCCAGGTGCATCATCATCTCCGTATATACGTGTGTTATTCTGGTCTCCTTGGCAACGGCGCTTTCGTCCACCATGTGGAGATGGCCCAACGTGTGGTACGCGTGTCTAGCCCTGGTCCTGCTGATATGCACCACGGAGGTTCTGCTACTGGTCCATGTCCCAAAGGTGAGCTATAGCCTTTAACAGTATAAGAACCACTAAGAAGAAGATAGTGAGTGCAATTTTTTTTCTTCAGAACTTTCTTTATTCCAGTAGTTCAATTAATGACAACCAAGACATGAAATTAAAAAAAATAAAAAAAAAAGGACTGCTATCGTCACTCTCTGTATCCAAAATTAATTTCAGAATGGAATCTCCCCAGTGATAACTTCAGGGACTCAAAAACTGTAACCTTATTATAACTCATATTGATAGAAATGAGAAATATAGACACTTGGGTCATCAAAGCACATTTCTAAAGTAAAAGTGTTTAGTGCTCGACTCCTAGCGCTACGTACGAGATATTGGTGATTGTATGTCATGGACAGATACAGATATTTTTAAATTTCGTTATTGAATTTATAATTAGCATTCCAAATTGTATAACATTTCATTGATGTGAAAGATTTTTTGCCCGAAGTTGAAATGATCTAAAAGACATTTTATCTCAAACATGTCCTCTGTTTAATGTATTTATTAGCTAAAAATAGTGCTACAAACAAAAAATCATAGTAAATCATATGAACTTCCAACTGCCATACGATTCTCGATAATATTAAATGATGAGGAAAATTAATGGTTTCAGTCTTTGCCACATACTCAAGTACCTCTGTAAATATGATATATAATTAAGATTAAAGTCTGATAAAATGAAATAAAGGCTATACACACAATAAAATACATAAGGTCAAGATTATTCGCGTGGCAATCTCGTTCTCAAAAGCTCAACCCCGTCCTCTTGAAAGATTGCAGCTGCTGCTACTTTCCCTTTCTCTTGATGGAGAAAATAGAGCAAGGTCGATTAAAAGGTTTGCTTACACATTTGCGTTAATAGCCGATGTCTGCTTAGCTTTCATGAAATTAAAGACTCTCCGTGAACGCAAAAGTATGAAAAAATTGCTTAGATAATCATGATAATACCAACTCGTGTGTACGTCGAGCGCTGGTCGAACGTAATTTTTGTAATTCACTTATGATGTATATATAATCTTTATTTCTTCTGTATGTTGTGTATTTCATTTCTTTGTATTTGTTGTGTTATCTTTTATGACGGAAATAACACAAACAAACAAACAAACAAACTTTTCCTTACTCTCACCAATGTCTAGATTCTCGCATGGAAGGACAATCCCGACGCCACCATGCCGTTGTCAAGGACGCTGACGTCATCATACCTAGCAACCAATCACGGACAGTCATTTAACCAGGTTGAGGAAGAATTATTCCTGTTGTCTGCAGAAAATGCGGCTCTAAAGAGGTCTTTAAGCGAGGTATGAATATCAAAGATCTGTCTTAACACGATATAAACTATTTCCGCGAAATAAAATGGGTCATAGATAATACGAGATCCGTACGCCGCGTATTCAACTGTGCAGACACAACAATCGCAAGCGGTTCCAGTTTGAATAGCATTTCAAAGGGCTATTTGAATTGGCGTTCGACTTAATTTTACAGAAATAGTTTATATCGTGTTTCTTATATATCTTTATGAAATACTTTAATGTGATGATAAAGCAATGATTTTTAAACGTGGGCTTCTGTCCCCCCCCCCCCCCCCTCTCTAAACAAAATGTAAAACTTATTCTAGATATCTTAAACTCCCAGGACAGCTCATTCTTTTCATAAAAAATATGTCCACATAATAAGAAAGAGGACTCCGAATAAAGACATTTTAAAACTTTTTTTCACTTTTGACCCTGCAGAAAGATGAAACAATCAAACTTCTTCAGAGTCACGTGGGAGTAGCGAAGGAGAAACTCTGTCAGCTGATCGTAGATGGTGAAGGTCGCCACGACAGTGGGTGTGATTTCGATGGTTCCTCCTCCGCTACGAGCCAGGAGGATCCCACGTCGATCGCTACGGACCCGAGTGGCAGCGAAAAATCGGTCCCGGACAAGCCCCCAGATTATGTCACGGTGACGGAAGGATCACAGCAAAACAGCCCGGTTAAAAAGAAGAAAAGGTCGCCGAAAAAGAATAAGGGAACATCAACAAAGTCGCTTAGTCCTGAACAGGACCCCGTGGTAACAGTTGAAGATTTAGAAGAAAAAACTATTCTGGACCGCTCAACATCTGCGTTATTGCCTCCACCGAGTAATCGGAGGGATAGTTTAAGCGTGCAGAGCGTGCGGAGGAAAAGAGCCAGTAGTTTACGCAGCGTTGGGAGCACGTCTTCACAGTTTGAAGAACTGCGCAACTGTATCGAGAAAGAACTCCATGAAGCACAGCATATATCGTCGAACTTGCGGGATGCTATAGCGCAGGATTTAGGCTCGTGCAGACAGAGACCGATGTATTACGACATGGCACGCACGGAAGAGGGGATACTATCATCGCTAAGTAAATCGTACAAGCTCCGCGATGATGATACGCACTCTATAGCGAGTAGTACGTTTACGTACGATAACCCCATCTTTACGCGCGATCAAATCCCACGCAGGAGCAATAGCAGTCACAGGACAAACAGAACAAGTAGACAATCGAGTTTTAGATCAGTAGCAAGCATTGCTCTTGAAATAGCCGAGAGTTACACGCGAAGAGACAAGAACTGTAATGTCCGAGATCGGGAACTTAAGTGGCCTAGTTATATTCCCCCTAAGGAATCAAAAGTACGCAATGGAGAACCCTTACGTGTTGTGCGCAGCTCAGAAGCACCAGTTGTATATACAAGAAGTATGTATAATACTTATGTTTAAGTATTATAATGCGATGCTTACGTTTAAGTAAGAATAGACTGTCATGTGAATACTTGTAATATATCTCAGAGATATATCATTATTTATTACTGAATGTGTCTGTGCTGTAATTCCATTGTCAAGTTTTTGTTTAAACCCAAGAATACGTCATTTAGTATTTGAATGAAACTCGCAAAAGGTTGTTTTCCATGCTTCAAATAAAAGAATGATATCATCCAAATGTCAATATATGAATATAATGAATACGCTCCGGTAATTTTTGCTTACATGCGCATCCCATCATTAAGATATGTTGTTATACATAGTTCATTGCAAATTCTTACGGTATGTTGTTTTTTTTTACACAGCGCCTGGTTTAACTGACTTTCCCCTGTTTGGTAATTCAAAAATTTATAGAGATAACGCTCATCTTAATTGAATTAAATACAGTGTATTTGGACAAGATTTGTTCGAAATAGCAGCAAAGAGGCTGAAACAAATTGATATAAGACCATCTCAATAAACAAAATGATACGAAAGCTATCTTTAGCAGAAAGTGTCAGCAGCACCAAAATATATCTATTCCTTACCCTTGAAGACATATGTCATCCATTCTCCTTTATTTCTAAGAATATTTAGAATAAAGGTCCGATTTAATGAATACAGAGAAATCATTTCATAACATTTACGTTATGAAAAAAAAAACATGTTTTAAAAATTACTCAACTCTGCCTTTAATTCTAATTGATGACATACGCCCTCATACGACATAATTTCTAGCTTTGCTTTGAATGATATCATCGAATGATATCATAATTATGCAGGTTTAATGTACCCAACATTTTTTATGATATGGTTAACAATACTACTGTCAAGTAATTTTTCACGTTATCATATCAATATTACAATTGTAAGGCATTATTGTAAGGCATTATTTTAGCAATACACCATCCGTTGAGGCGCTTATCGAATATTATATATTATTATCTATATGAGAGTTTTAAGCCGTACAATATTAAGCCATATTGTACGGCTTCATTTTTACGCTTGCGCAAAGCAGTGATCAGCCTTCTGGTATATGTAAAGATAATAATAATTATATTGGATGGCTTCATTTCATGAAATACCGGGAATATTGCACTCGTTAGGGCCAATATTGCACTCATCTTCGATTCGTGCAATATTGCCCTAACTCGTGCAATATTCCCTGGTATTCCATTTATTGCCATCCAATATTATCTAAATACTCATTTGCTAATTGAACAGGGACTGTGACAAGCGAAAAGTACGCTTTTACGTTACAATCTGTTGGCACAAGACCTTTTTATTCCATCATCCAGCTGACAAACAGATAAGGGAATGAGGAGGGGTTTCATACTAATATGCCCCTGCGCTTTAAACCCGAATTTTTACAGTTTCGGGGGTTTTTTACGGGGGCGTCCCCCTCCTCACCACCCCGTCTCTCTCTTTCCTACTGAATACGCGCCTGTGTATTTGATTATCCTCACCACCCCGTCTCTCTCTTTCCTACTGAATACGCGCCTGTGTATTTGATGAGGCTGCCAGTGAACACTTTCAATGGAAATTATTTTTGCTCTTTTGATTCATACATTTTTTAAGCAATAAGTTATTCCAACACGGTGCTTTTGTATCTTGACACAAAACGATAATTCTGGGAATGAAAAATCTTTTGCTTTTAGTAAGATTAGCCATTAGTAATTAAAGTCGGATATATGTATGTTTTCGATCGAGCTGTTGGCTTGCTGTAACGAGATTATTTACCATATTGCAGAGTGTATAACAAAAAGTTTGGGATTAATCATGATATTCACACTCAGATGTTAACCGATCCGGAATATGCATTGGGTCAAAATTAAAAGTGTGAATAACGCAAATGCTGAACGGATATGATGGCAAAAATAATAAAGACAACAAACATGCCTACTAATGTTAAGCCATCCGTTATTTTGTAATAAAATCATTGAATTCATAGGAAGATACACCTCACGCTTATTCCGTAACGGTTGGCACCTCTGTTTAGGCGTAAAGTCACTCTGATCAGAAAAGGGATGAAACTAAATATGGATTATTATATAATTTCTACATCAATGAGAAAAAATGTAGTAAAGGTTTTCAACGACTTTCATGATTTTACCATTTCCTTCTCTTGAATAAAAAGTGCATTCCATTTATGTTTTTATAGCTCGTTGCTATCGATAATTGCTAATATTTGAGACATTATATTGGCTGGAAATAGATCTGATGCACTTCGGGTATATGCTATGTTAATATGATATTGCATGTGTCGTCAAATAATAAATGACATGATCACCTGCTGATAAAGATGTTTCTTTTGATCCATTATTTCATTTCACTTTTACTTCTTGTTAGTTATGATGATGAAAATTTCCACAAGTGATCGTCATTCACCCCAATATTTTCTCAGTTAAGCCCCGGTCACATAGAGTCCCGGAAGCAACATGATTCAACACGACTCTTTGTTAATTTACAGTTAACTGCATCAGAACAAAGAGTCATGTTTAATTGTATTGCTTCCGGGGCCCTATGTGACCGGGGATTTAACATATATAATCCTATGAGAATGGGTAAAATGATAAACCCCAACCATCCAACTCCCTCATTTCTGTTTTCAAATTGTTCCGCGGTCTACGGGTTCTTATTAGTCTTTCGAAACTTGGTGAAACATTGACCCGGTATAATATCCGACCAGTTTTAATTAAGGCCCCGGTCACATAGACGTTCGGAAGCATCACGATTCAAAACGACTCTTTGTTCAGTCTACAGTAAGCTGCCTCCGACCACAGAGTCGTGTTGAATCGTGTTGCTTCCGGGGGCCCTATTTGACTGATTGGCGATTTTGTAATGTAGCATAATGCCCCGGTCACATAGGACCTCGGAAGCAACCCGATTCACCCCGACTCTTTATTCTGAGGCAGTAAACTGTAAATTAGCAAAGAGTCGTGTTAAATTGTGTTGCTTCCGGCATCTATGTGACCGAGGTCTTACTACACCAATGATAACAATTTGTGTAAATAATTGCAACCCCGTTTAGGGTTTCTATCATATCATATACTTGAATAAAGAGTGTATGGGATTAATGATTTTGATAGCTCGTGGCTACTGATTATTGCTGATATTTGAGACATTATATTGGCTGGAAATAAATCTGATGCACCTCGGGTATATGATATGTTAATATGATATTGCATGTGTTGTCAAATAATAAATGACATGATGAACTGATGATAAAGATGTTTCTTTTGATTTTATTATTTCATTTCATTCCTGCTTCTTTTGACTCATGATGATTGAAATTTCCACAAGCGATCGTCATTCACCCCAACAATTTGTCAGTTAAGCCCCGGTGGCATAGGTGACAAAGCAACACGAATCAACACGACTATTTGCTAATTTACAGTTTACTGCCTCAGAATAAAGAGTCGTGTTGAATCGTGTTGCTTCCGGGGCCCTATGTGACCGGGGATTTAACATATATAAGCCTATAAGAGTGGGTAAAATATAAACCCCACCCATCCAACTCCCTCATTTTTTTTTCTCAAATTGTTCCGCGGTCTACGGGTTCTTATTTATCTTTCGGAACTTGGTGAAACATTGACCCGGTATAATATCCCACCAGTTTTAATTAAGGCCCCGATCACATAGACGTTCGGAAGCAACACGATTCAAAACGACTCTTTGTTCAGTCTACAGTGAGCTGCCTCCGAACACAGAGTCGTGTTGAATCGTGTTGCTTCCGGGGCCCGATTTGACTGATTGGCTATTGTGTAATGTAGCATAATCCCCCGGTCACATAGGACCCTGGAAGCAACACGATTCAACACTACTCCTTGTTCGGAGACAGTTAACTGTGAATCAACAAAGAGTCGTGTTGAATCGTGTTGCTTCCGGGGACCTATATGTGACCGGGGCTTAAGGTGTTTCGAATGAAGCTTGTCACTGCAACAATTACTCAGCGCTGACCATATCTAATAACTAAAATCCTTGATATTGTTTGGATGAAAAGCACTATTTCCGACTGTTGCTATGGTAACTGTCTAAGAATAAGCACTTGTCGATGCGATACTTCATGAAACGCTCACAGCAGAAAACAAATTGACATCCCATGACTTTGTTCCAACGGTATCCTGTGGACAACATAACGTTGAACATGATATAAACTATTTCCATAAAATTAAGTTGAACGCCATTTCAATGCTTCTTTTTAATGCTATTCAAATCAGAACCGACTTGTGATTGTTGTGTCCGCACATATAAATACACGGCGCACGACCCTCTTTATTTTACGGAAATAGTTTATATTGTGTTGTTACTGATTTTGCTTACAGGAGCACACCAAAATGGCACAACCTGCCATATTCAAATCCCGATCCACACATTAAAAAACAACACATATCAAGGCCCGATATTTTCAACAGGAAAAAAAAACATATCTGATTCAGACCTGAGCCTTTTCAGCGGAATTGTAAAAGTTTAGGTGCTGCTATAAACCAAAAGCGCAAGCAACAAGATACAAACTATTTCAGTAAAATAAAGTGGGTCATTGGACAATGGATTCGTATGCCGTGTACAATGTGTGCGCACAACAATCACACGCCGGTTCCGATTTGAAGAGCATTACACAGGTGCATTGAATTGGCGTTAGTGTTAAATCAACATTTTGTAAGATTTAATGAGTGACTATAAACGGTAAATCATGATTGAATCCAACTGTTCTCGAGTTGGAACAAAATTTAAATTCACAATTTCATAAAGATTGTGACATATAGTACCCCATCCACCTTTTATATGCTTATTTGACATTTGCGTTTTTAGATTGATATCATACTGTTTGTTGGTGCTGTTATTGTTGTTGTCGATTGCTTAACAAATGGTCAAATCTGATCATATGAATAAAATATCTCAATTGTTTGAGAGGAACAATATTTCTATTAAAAATCTGAGCTAATCGATATAATCAATTTGTCCTTTATTTTAGACAATCAAACGTTCAGATGTAAATCTTACATCAATACATTGGAATGAATTGATGCGATTATCCAGTTAGAAAAAAGATCTCAAAATCCACGTTCGCAATACCTACACGGATAGTAATAATTTACATTTCAATTCAAATCGTTCACAAATGTGCACATTGTAAAATGTTTATTCCACTTAAACATTGATTATAACAACAAATTGTATACAAAACTGTGCACAAGACACTTGCAATGATAATCTGGTGTACTTTTCTTTTTAGTATCTATTTGAATTTTGATAACAAAATCAGATAACAAACCACATTACACAATAGAGCACGCAACATTAAATCATTTATAAGCTGAATATTGAACAAAAAAGGAAAATTTTATCGCAGATTATTCAGGAACATTTCTCGTGCAAAGAAGTGAATATATATGCACATTCAATCATCTTCTTCTTTTTTTCCCTTTTTTTTTTTTTTTTACTTCTTCTTCTTCTTCTCCACATTCGACTTCCTCATCGTTTAATTCTTATTCTTCTCATCTATTTCCCTTTTCATCCTGTATCAATATGTACAATTCTAATAGAGCTGGACACGAAAGACCATTTAATTTCGATGCAAACATATAATGTTCTTCAAATTGTCATGCCTGTGAATACAATATTACTAATGTTACCCAGCTGTGAGCAAATGAAAAGCTTATAAAAATGATAATAACAATAATAATACCGGGTACTTTTAATGCGCCATTAAGTAAAATAGTTCTTAATTAAAAATAAATCATCTCGACACTATACTGGTTCCCTTTTCTTATGCATGGGCCTATATTCACTATATTCATCCATTCATTGACTTGGCAAATGTGTTTTCGTATTTTGTTAACATGAAGTTAATGAGCTTAGTTAGATTCGATTTACCAACCACGAAATACTTTTGTTCCATGATGCACTAATAACTGTTAACCTCACGGATGAAACAGAACAAAACATATTGAACCGATTCTGGCGAACAATGATGTAAAATGTGCTTGGGTTCCTATTATCGCTTTGGTCTCGTTGGAAAAATCGATTTTCGGGGTTCAGATCGAATTGATAATCAAAAGGAAGAGAAGTAATGAAATGGGAATAATTACTCTTTGTTGGGTCAGTAGATTGATAAAAGGTACATTGTGATAATTGCTATGTTTGATTCAAGCAATTATTGATAACTGTATTATGCTATTTGGACTTTGTTGCAAGGTGGTCTGATTTTTTAATGTACAAGCGAAGATGAATAGTTTTTAATCATTATAAATCAATAACTGCAATATTATGCATTACATACAAACTGCAATATATGCGAACATGGTGTGCAATTATTCGCTAATACAATTAATGCATTCACGTTTATTTCGAATACATAACCTCTCTAAAGTTTGTTTTTCAGCAAATGATATTGACTATGTGTTTTTACAAAAGAATTATTATGAAGGAAAAAAAATCATCGTTTTATGACAATCAGAAACATAAAAATAATATGGCAACTCCCAAACAAGCTATTCCTTAAGTGTTTTCACCTCCATTAGTTTTTACTACATTATCTTGTATGTTCCTATGTTTATTATGTCTTTCGAAAAAGGAAATAAAAATTCTAATAAAAATAATAACAAATGACTGAATAAGCCCATAATAAATTGTATTGATGATATTAAAAAAAAAACTGAAAGTAAGAGGATCAAACATGAAAGTAATAATACTCAATACCAAAAATTAAAAAAAAAACAAAGGTGCTTGACCTTTTGGTTTATTTTCTGTACAATGAAAATATTCCAGACTGTAGGAAAATCCAACTGTTGATTATCATCACAAAATGACTTATATGATAAAAACTTACACTCAACCCAATACACTCATAATAGAGTCTATCTATCATCGTTATTCAATAAGTTAAACTGAAAGTAAATTGGTCAAAAGTGAAAGTAATTACA
>BQKZ01010219.1:4347-15286 GCA_036244855.1 Temnopleurus reevesii | reverse complement strand
CCCCCCCCCCCCCCCCTAAAAAAAGAACAATGTTTAGATACTCTCACTGACCCTGTGAAAGTGACCTGATTTGCTTTCTCTTTTTTTACAGCAAGGTTTTAGATAAGTGTGTAAAATACAACTTCAGAAGTAATTTTCAGATGATCTTTGGCTTTTCACCTTTCTAAGTCTTCTTTTCATAATGCATTATGTAAATTGTGTATAAAAGATTAAAAAAAATATATATCTTTTTACAACTGATACTATCGGTAGTTATAAAAAAAAATGGCATTTTAGGGCATCAAAAAATGTTTGTGCCTCATGTTAGAGCTGTGTTTCAGTAATTTATGCTATGCACCTTCAAGAGGAATTACATGTAGTCTTTATGGAGAGGAGGCTGCCATAGTAACTGGTGTTTCACAATGTTCCATATAGTTTACTATTCATTTATGGAACATCGAAACATTGAAACTTGTGATAAATATATGAACCTTCAGAATGATGAAATATTCAGATTATTAACTAATTATTGATATAATGAACTATTATACTGTCTTAAGACTGATTTTTTTTTAATTTTTAAATTTTTAAAAAATTTATTATTATTATTTTTTTAAGACTGACTTTGCTTTGGACCGGCGAGTCTTCCTTTTTCCCAACATGCAACATGGAATATTGTTACAAAACTAAAATTTCAAATGGGATACATTTTTAAGCAAATTTCAGCTGAAAATTTGTAGCTGAAAGTGTATTGTTAGCAAAATACATGGGGACTATTATGCACTCTCCTGTACACCAGTTTTGTACACAAGATAATACCCTAGGTAGATGCAGCTGTAATAAATACTAATTAGACAGCCCATCAACACAATCTCGTCAAAAGCAGAATAAATCACTGCTGGCATATCTGTTTCTGTGTTTCACATCTAATCAAGTAAGAAATGTGGAATCCCATTCACGGAGGTGGCAGTGATATTAGTCTCTATTCATAGACCCCATTCAAGTATTTTATTTAGTTATTTTTACTTGTAAGAGTAACAAGATTAGTTATTAATCCAAGCTTTTGATTAATAGTAAAGCTTTATCCATGTTCAGATTTAATAGTCAATCCAAATAGATCGAAAATAATTAATCAATCTAACTTGATTTGATAACATGGAGTATGTAGGCCCTACTCGTATATGACACTGTATGAAATGATTTCAACCTTTTAGAGAGATTTTTAAACCTTGACTGCATTTATTTGACCCATTTTCCTTAAGTTACAGATATGCCAACTGTTCTGGAATATGCATAATGACAAAATTAAAATGTGAATAATGTAATAGTTGATCAAGAGTGAGAGAAAACATGACAACAATGGCCATACTATCAGCTATTCACTTGTACCGAGAGCCATATGCCTGTAGCTCGTGGTATAGTGGTTTTGACTCTCGCCTTTTAACGCGAGGGTCATAGGTTCGAATCCAACCCATGGCGTCAATTTCCTTTAGCAAGAAATTTATCCACATTGTACTGCACTCAACCCAGGTGAAGTGAATGGGTATCGGTAGGAAGAAATTCCTTGAATGCAGTGAGCGCCGAATGGTAGCCATGCTATAGCCGGATAATAATGCACGAGCTCTTAGAAACACTTTGTATTAAGTGCTATATAAATGTTGTGTATTATTATTAGTATTATTATAATAATACACTTCATGCATATTCTAGAACAGTTGGTATGTCTGAAGTTAATGTGACATTCATGTTCATGACTGTGCACTACTAAACTTGGAAGCCTCTGGGAAGTCAATTTCATTTTACTGTTTTTCCATCTGTCTAAATATTTTTTTTTGAGCAAAACAGATCAGTCTTTGTTCAAGAAAAGTTGAAGATGTAGCTTGCTGTCTTGGCCAAGTGGTTCCATATGTGTCCTGGCTCCCACCTGTCTTAAAGGAAGAGTCTACCCCAAAATAATATTTTTTTCATGAGAAGAAGAAAAATCAGATGATCAGAACAACATAAAAAAATGTAAATAAAAAGTCAGACAAATAGTATTAAAGAAAGTGATGAATGTTTAAATATTAAAATATTGAAACAAATTGGAAACTGATGATATCATAGGTACACAATTAAGAAATTATTATATTCATATAATGTTATGTTAGTTGTTTTGCCCAAAATATTACTCCTCTCAAAATTTTAACACTAGGGTATCTTCATGATAGATATGTACTTTTTCATGTAGGCCTACATATAGATGTAGAGATGATGAATTTTGCCCCATAATTATATGCAAAATGATGGTAAGTACTGCACCCATGACCGCAAATTGGCAATATTTCGGAATATGTATTAAAACTAATCTTTTAGAAGTATGATTTGCACCATTTGAAATCCTCACACTTTCCAGTAATCTGAATACTCTCTAATTCACACTGGTTCATACAGCGGCCCTGGTTCATACCATCTCTACACGTGCACTGCAGAACGAATCTAAGAGATGAACTTGTATTATCTATCTTGATATGCACAGCAGATGCGCTTGACAAAGAACTTCTTTTATCCAGATTTTTCATCCCTCTCTAATGGAAATACCAGAGATTTAGAACCAGGTTGCTGGGAAAAAAGATGTGCTGAGAACCTTCTTTATCATACTGTAAATCCCACAGGCATTGGATAAGATAATATATACATGTAGACCTACCTTATAACCCCAATGTTCAGTAATGATTTCTTCATCACAAAAATTATATTATGTTTATATAAAAAGAGGTCATTCCCTTTTTTTTTTAGAAATTGAGTGTTCAAAACCGTATCCATATGTGCTTAGCCAATAGACATAAACATTTTGGTCATCCATAGTTCTTAACAGTTTATTCGGCAAGAAAAACTAATTGAGTGTTTCTGGAAAAAAAATTGCTATAGACTCAGTACCACTCAGATGTTAAAGAACAATTACTTTCTATTCATAATCAATGTTAAGATCTTAACAAATGATATCTTAGATTTGATATCAACATTTTATTTATTTTCAATTTTAGTTGCTGCACGAAATGGAGATCTGTTCCTGAATGATCAGCCTCAACACGCTGAGCTACGGAGGGTAGAAACTCTGGTGGTAGGTGAGTATTAACTAGATTTTTAAACATCCCTAAACACTTCTGTTGAAAAAGGGTATCTGAGCTCAAAATATAATGTGTAAGTTTGACCCAAATTACTTTAACTAACATGATCCGGATTACTAGTTAACCCTAATCCCATTGGGATAGTTCAATCATCTCAGTCCAAGGGTCACGAATTTGGTCTCAAAATTTGCGCGAGTCTTGAAACAAAAATGTCAGAAAAAGTTATGCCACAACCTTTTCGCGTTTCAGACTTCTCGCGAAAAATGTTGAGGGGTGCTTCAAAAGCCCCCCCCCCCACAATGGGATTAGGGTTAAGGAGTTAGAACCTTTACCTTTACATGTATAGGCTCTTCGCGATCCATTTATGAATTCATGCAGGCTATTTTTTTGTCCGATTGTTTCACTTTTTGATTTAGTTTTCCTACAGGTCGTTTTTTTAATTTATTATGAAAGTTGATCAGTTTTAAGAATTCAATTTTTCGAAAAGCAAGATCATGGAATGTTAATGGGGTTTGGTTTTATGTACATGTATACTATTAACAATTAATTTATTTCTTTTTGCCTCAGATACCCTTTCAATAAAATTTGAAATTAGCCAATTGGAAACGTTTGATTTTGTTTAGATTGTAGATGGGTTAAAGTTGTTTACGAATGCAAGAAATTGTGAACTTCATACATGTGTGTTAGATGTATTTATGACTGCTACTTTTAAATAAAGCATTGTGCACAAGATTATCAAAATGATGATAATAGGTCAATTTATATAGCGTAGTCACAATATGCATATACTCTACTGCGCTTGATACTAGGTACCATATTATTACCCTGGCTTTAACTGCCGAGCAAGCCAGTTAGGCACTCAAACAGGCAGTCTAATAACATTTTGGGCATTTTGAAAAGTTATTCATATTTTGTATTCTTATTCTTCAACTTAAACTGGTTTCTGAACATTCCGTGAGCAATATTTTCTCTGAAAATCAATGTCACAGAATAAACAGCTTAATAATTTGTCTACACACACACCGATTTTACAGCGGTTATAGAAGTCAGAGTATTGTGCCAGGATTAATTGTGTTTTCATAGCTCCAGCTAATTTGATGTTTTTGCACTTGTAATAACCTGGAGTTCAAACAAATTATGATTCAAGGGTAAAAAAAGAGAATCAAGTTTCTTTTTTTTTTCTTTCGCATATGTCTACATTTTATGAAGTGCTGGATCAATATGAAATGTTTGCACAATTTGGTATTAAACATATGTGTTAGGCTTAGAGGTTGGATGACCTAAACTATTTCACTACATTATTATTGGTACATTTGTAGGTATGACAAAAATTTTGGCACATGTATGTATACCTGGTACAATGTTTGATATGGCCTCTCCATTTGACAGCAGTTTCACTTGAAAACTTAACAAACAACTTGCATGTCTTGAATCTTTAAACTTGAATCTTTAAATAAATCTTGAGGGTAAGGTAATTTTTTTCTCAAAGCACATTTTATCAGAAAAAATACCAAACATTTTCAAGGGTAGTTGGCCCATCAATGACATTGGATTAACTTATGCCCTGATTTTGTGAAGATAGAATAGGATGTATTTTTTAATCAAAATATTGATTATGTTGAAAATTCACAAGATTTTTTTTGTTCTGTATTTCCTCTCTTCTGGTTGAAATTTCACATTAGTTTGATTTATTTATTTTGCATTCTTGTTCACATATGAATAATGGTTATAGGTTTGCATTTTTGGGTTTTGGTTATATCTTAGTCATTAGGTGTCCCTTTGAATTAATTTTCTAGACAGTGGGTTCTTTAAACATTTTCTAATTTTTACATGATGGCATTAAATACTTTAATAATATGAATAATATTCTTGATGTGTGTGCAATTATTATTTTTGCCCAAAAGAATAAAAATAAAAAGATATCAATGGGTGACTTCAAGTACGGTGTTCGGTGTCGGTGTCGGTGTTGGTGTTGAGAGAGCAAAACGGTCCGTAAACCGAGGTCAAACACCGTTGGTCAGTTTACAGAAGTGATACAGAAACGACCGGAAATACATCACAATCTTGCGAGGTCTACCTCAAACATCGACAGACTTCAAGTTTGGTGTTGAGGCTGGTGTTGGTTTTGCTGCAACACCAACACCAGCGTTCAACACCGTACATGAAGTTACCCATTGTCTTTACTCACTGTCTGGATAGTAAATTCCCATCCTAGTTGCCTCTCGTTTCACTCTTTTCTTTCCATTTTTCAAATTTTCAGAGCCCGTTCTGAGCGACGGCCCTGCAGTGGCTGCAGCTTTGACCCAAGGTGAGACTGACCGCATCAGACGTCTGGAGTCATCGGTCCAAGACCTGACCAACATGGTCAACATGCTCAAAGCACAGGTCAGTAGAACTTAAAGACCGTTGTCCAGATTTTTTTTAGACTGGTCTTTATTTTAGTGTAAATGATGCTGGCCCAAATCCAACGAACATCAGGCCTGCCGTAGTCCAGTTAGGACTCTGTCTTCTAATAGCATCCATATTTCTACATTTTTTGCCCTGAGCACACAGGGACTACATAAAACTCAATCACATAGCCTTGCATACCTCTCTGATGGCACATACCTCTCGATCACTCGATCTCTTTGTGTTCAGGGTAAGATAATGTGCAGATACGGTTGCTATTAGCACACAGAGTCCAGAAGTGGACTAGACCTGTATTTGTGCTAGTTCCTAGGGTTGTTCCAGACTGGCCGAGGCTGGTCTCATTTCAGCGCACTTATTGAATTCACCATTGGGATGTTATTTAATGGAGATGTACCTTACAAATAAAATCAAAGTTATTTAAACATGTGCTGTAGGGTATGGAAATAAACGGTGTTGGGATATAAACTAAAGTCTTTCTCAATCCTCAAAGTAGCAAAGGGTAGCGTGGAGCTAAACTAAAGATGAACTCAGGAGAACACATAAGAAAGGGAACTTGATACGGTGAAGTCCGGTACTGCTCTGATTTTATTACTAAAACAAGATGGCTTCTTTGCCTGCTGGTTCACATCAAATTAACATATATACATATTAACGTATTTAAATGAATCAATAAACAAAGTATAAAGTGGATACACCTAACTAAAATAGACCAACCCAATTCATGAATAGAACCAATAAGAGATAGGGATGAGGTGACAAAGGGATTAGGAGAATGACCATGAAAGAATGTAAGAATGATTGAACTAAATGAGCTGAACTAGAGAGTCAGGTGAGTGATGTAATGAGTGAGCACACCTGAATAGGGAAGGAATGGAGAAGCATGGCAGATTGAAAGGAGGGAATAGACAGGTGATGAAAGTGATATCTGAATAGGAAGAAGAGAATAGGAGAATGCCAGACTGCTTGGCAACTGAAATGAAATAAGATAATGTATGCAAATCATTTAAAAGCTAGACAGTCAATGAACTTATGTATGCAAATAATGTATGCAAATCATTTTAAAAGCTAGACAGTCAATGACCTTAAAGGTAAAATCAGACAAACCAAGAAAGCTAAACAATGTCCAAATAACGACGTTACATAAACTTCCTTCTTCACAAAAATTGTCCTCAATTTTAAAGGACAAAAAATAATATATCAGCTTTTTGCAATACCAGAATTTTGTTTTAAGATCTAAATACTATTTACAAAATATAACAAAACAGAAATTAAATTTCCCATGGAAACATCATTATTTACATCGTTGGATATTAAAACTTTGTATTCAGAAAAGGGCACATTGAAAGGATTGAAAAGTTACTCAAAAGAGTTAGATAAATTTTTAGTTTTATTTTTTGTTTGTTTTTCATTGCTTGCAAATAAGATTCAGGTATTTTTTTTGTTTAAAAGCCATACCACGTTTTTTTTTTCCCAAATACGAATTTGTTCCTTTTTGTTCTGAAGTAATTACTTTCATGGTTATTAGAATATCAGTTTGAGAAACTTTGAAAGCAATAAGGTTTCTTTTGACTGTTTTGTTTTGTGAGAAAGAAAACATGCCTATTTCCGAATACAAATGATTTTCAACTATATACATTTTTTTTTGGGGGGGGGGGAATCATGAAATACACAGGAATTGATGTTGCTTCTAGAATATAAAGAAGTAAGAATCAATTAGATAATCAACAAGAACGAATATGAGAGCTAATAAGAGACAAATAAGTGATCGATAATAACTGTAAATAAATTTGATCTTGAAATTGAAATTGGACCGGTTAGCCTATTGATAGCAAAAAAGAAATAATCCATGCTGAAATCATTAACTGACTACAAATTATAATTGTCATAGTTAAAGTTTTGAACGAAGATAAAAAATGTCAACTCATTTATAATACCTTTCCATTAAAATCATTTCGAATACAAATGTAGATAATTCAATACAGGTAAACTCTTCAAATAATCATGAAAATCTAAATCTAAATAACACATACAGAGAATGAACGAGACCGTGAACAAATTATCTGCCCAAGAAATATATGACAAATGTTTACACGTTGAAATTTGAGAAACGAGAGATAAACAGTCATGGAAATGTTTGATTGAATTCGCTTCCATTTTCTAATTAAAGCTGAAGAAATTCAAGAGCGTTGAGAATTGACCTATTTTGATGACGTAGATTTTGCTAATTTGGGAAATTTTCACTTTTTATTCTAATGCTGAATGGTATAAATGTTGTTGGCTAGTTCATTCCATATTTTTGATAAAGAGATGTCAGATACAAAATGAGTGATAAAGCTGTCCAACAACTGTTCAATGTACGACAAACTCACCTCGACTTTAAATCCATCCTATATATATGTACTTATAAATGCAAAACTGGTGCCTATAACAGAAGCAGTCATTTACGTTTGACATCCAATTCCACATTCGTTTTTAAACATCAATATTATGCAATCAAATTGATATAGATTGCAAGTACATGGAATTAAATGTGTATCCCTGTAATGGAATAAAGAGTAGAAATGGGAATAACTCAATATTTTCAGTATCAATAATACCAGTGAAAAACTTGGACATGCGACAATATAAAATGGGAGAAAAATCACTTTCAACAAATCTGAATCATACGTGCCTGTAAATTTTCAGGATTATGAAGGGTCACGCACAAAATCTGGTTCAAATTCATTGAGTATGCTACTTCTTCTTTTTTTTCAATAGATAAACATACATATTACCAAATTACATAAACCTTTCGAGATATACAACCAATACAAGTTATGGTGGAAATATCAACTTCAGAATGCATAAATGATCTTTAAAGACAAAAGTTGATACTCCATTCCTATTTGTGTTTCTCCCAAAAGATGAACTTTAAGAATATAAAATGGAGGTTGTCACCTCTACATGTATCATGATGACAATTTTGAACCTATATTATTTGCAAAAACAGTAAATATGATTCAATTGTCGATAGATTCTATACCACAAGACAGTTAAATGAAAATAAACGTTCAATCAATGAGATAACAGTCAAATTTGTGATCTTAGACTGAGAAATGTATAAATAGACATACTTTCAGTACTTGCGATAGTTGTGACGTCCCTCATCTGGGTATGGGTAAGTATGTCTAGGTGCTGATGGGTAGTTATCTTGTCTATCAGATGAATAGAAGTCATAGCCAAGTCCTGATCCCGTAGTTGGTGAATGATGATGTTCTTCTGGAGGTGCGTTGTGGTAGCTGCGACGGTAGCCGGGAGAAGTATTCGGGCTGACGAATCTCGTTGGCGAATAGTGATCGTTTCGCTTAGGTGAGTAGCTATGACGAGTTCCCTGTGATGATTCGCGATGGTCCCTCTCAGGCGAGTGAAAACCGCGATTTCGAAGAGATGGTTGGCGATAATCCGTCTTAGGTGAGTAGTTGCGAGTTTGCTGTGAGAGTTCGCGATCATCTTGTCGTGCGAATTTGCTTTGACGCTCGCTGGAAGTCGCCTTGATGTCGTGGTGATCCGTAGGTTGATGGGTGTGAACGTGGCCGTGTATGGGAGTTTGCTGTGCCGTGCGCTGTATCGTTGGAGTTGGATGCGTCTGGTGGGTAGTGTTGATTGGTGATTTTCTCTGTGGTTGACGTGGACGTTGTGGTGGCTTCCTATTGTGAGCTTGCCTGTGCTTCGACGGCTTTTGCCTTGTGATCGTGATCAAATCTCTGGTCAGCTCGGTGATCGCACAGACCGCTTTCTGGATGGTTGACGGTATCTGATCGGCTGGAGGTGGAGGAATGCTGGTGTTGGTAGATTCACGGCTGTGGCACAAACTGCAGTTGTTAACAAAGTCCGTGATGTCCCGGTGCATGTATGGCCAGAACATGGCTCCTGACGCTGTTTTCCAGGTTGTCTCGAAGCTAACGTGTCCGTACGAGGAGTGAATGGAGTCCAGGACCTCTGGTACCAAGGTAGTAGGTACAAGAAGTTGGCACACTTCTGTTTTTCGGTCATTGTCCATTTTCTTGCGATAAACGGCGCCGTCCATTATGGTAAATCGGGATAGCTGCCAAAGATAGCGGCGCGTCCTCGGCTCGTAGTTGGCGATTTCACTATCTTCGGGTGTAACATTATGTGTGATGAAATGTGTCAACGTACAAATGCTCTTGTCCGTGCTTTGCTGCTGACATACTTTGTCCTTTAACGCATCAAAGTCCACAGTGGGTGTAGAATATGGGGATTCAGTTTGTGTAGATTGATGACAAGACTTGGCCGATACATGTGTGGAGCTTTCCGTGCACTGTTTTTGGAGGTTGTGCACGATTAGTTCTAGGCTGTCCACACGTTGGAGAAGGGCATCGAGGGAAGTCGAATCGCGTCCTCTCCAATTGTCGGAACGGGTGGAGTTGTCCGACATGGGAATTGGGCGTGGCATAGTAATGATAATGGAAACGAAAGTCAGGTGAACGGAAAGTAGGAAGTCTCGATAATTCTGAGAGTCCCAAAAGGAGGCAGTATACAAGACAGAATGAAGATATATGAATCTTACTTTTCAAGTTCCAACTAGATTTGTGTCCTTTCAGTAACTTACTGAATTCGAGTTCAGAGAGGCCAGTGTTGACTGCTCGCAATTATTACTTCACGTAAGCTCAGCGTCTTCACTCCCTAGGAGCAGCAGAAGATAGCTGGGGGTAGCATAAATGAGGCAAACGTAGCAGAACTGAAGCAAAGTAGTTAAGTCCAAACGATGAAAAGCGAGGATGAAAACTGATGAAAACTGAAGAAAAGTCCAGGCGTAAATGGGTCGAAAATCGCTGCCACCAGTTGTAGGGTATGGAAATAAACGGTGTTGGGATATAAACTAAAGTCTTTCTCAATCCTCAAAGTAGCAAAGGGTAGCGTGGAGCTAAACTAAAGATGAACTCAGGAGAACACATAAGAAAGGGAACTTGATACGGTGAAGTCCGGTACTGCTCTGATTTTATTACTAAAACAAGATGGCTTCTTTGCCTGCTGGTTCACATCAAATTAACATATATACATATTAACGTATTTAAATGAATCAATAAACAAAGGATAAAGTGGATACACCTAACTAAAATAGACCAACCCAATTCATGAATAGAACCAATAAGAGATAGGGATGAGGTGACAAAGGGATGAGGAGAATGACCATGAAAGAATGTAAGAATGATTGAACTAAATGAGCTGAACTAGAGAGTCAGGTGAGTGATGTAATGAGTGAGCACACCTGAATAGGGAAGGAATGGAGAAGCATGGCAGATTGAAAGGAGGGAATAGACAGGTGATGAAAGTGATATCTGAATAGGAAGAAGAGAATAGGAGAATGCCAGACTGCTTGGCAACTGAAATGAAATAAGATAATGTATGCAAATCATTTAAAAGCTAGACAGTCAATGAACTTA
>BQKZ01010218.1:0-13626 GCA_036244855.1 Temnopleurus reevesii | reverse complement strand
ATCAACATCCTCCCCCTCTTCCACTTTCCCTTCCGTCTTCCTCAGTCGTGGTAGCTGAGCTGATGGTGAGCCCATGTGTTTCGTCCGACCATCCTCTCCCTTTGCATCACCTTTAGGCTTGGTAACTTGACGTTCGGTCTTGTCCTGTTTCTGCGATTGCGATTTCCTGTTCCTCCCTGACTTATCGTCCTTCTTCACATCCTGTCTCGCAACGCTCGGCGCATCAACCGGTTCTTGATTCCGCCGGAGGATTTTCACTTCTCCTACGGCACACTCCTTCTTTCCTTTGGGTTGCCTACCATCCATCTTCCCTCCGGGAATCTTCCCCAACCCTTGCAATCCGGTCTGCCCAGAGCCATGTAAACCAGTCTGAATAGGTCCCTGCTGTTTGACTGCAGAGGAAGAGGACTTTGATTGGGAAGTGGTGATGGCTGCAGCATATGAGATCGGAGAGCCTCCTGCATCTTCTCTCACTTTAGTTCTTGATTGCACCTGATGGAAGATTATGAAATTAATGTAAAACCCAATAATAGAATAATTATTGTGAATCGCTTTCAAGATCTGACACCATCTTACCCCTTATTTTTTTGATAAAACATTCTTTGCATTACTCGATATTAGCTTCAAAATCAATACATTTTTAATTGAATTGAATTGAACACATATTTCCTTTTTCACAAACACAATCCATTAAAAGTAAGATGACAAAGTAGAAACAATCAATCTGTTTACAATTTATCAGTATTTATTTAGCTTTAGTCAATTTTTACCCTGTAAATTTACCTGTATCAGCATTTAGCTGCAATGTTGAATCTGCATTGACCATATCAATTTGATTCAAAGAAAGGGTTAATGATAAAGACGACCTACCTGGTTTGAAGTAGACTTTGATGGCATGGCAGATGGGAGAAAGCCTCCTAACACAGTCTTCCCTCTAAGATTGGCAACCCCACCTGACTTAGTAGACCCTTTGGAGTTGGTGGTCCCCAGTAACCATGGTAACAAAAGTGTTAATAATGGAGTTAACCTACCTGATTTGAAGTAGACTTTGATGGCATGGCACCTGGGAGAGAGCCTCCTAACACAGCCTTTCCTCCAAGGTTGGTAGCACCACCTGACTTATCAGACCCTCTTGAGCTTTTATCCATGTCTTATTTCATATCGTTTTCAAGATCTATCATCATTCTACCCCGTTAATGAAAATTCTTTGAGCGTACTCGATATTAACAAGGTAATGAAAGTGTGAATAATGTAGTCAACCTACCTGGTTTGAAGCAGACTTTGATTGGAAAGACCCTCCTAAGACAACCTTCCCTCCAGGGTGGGTAACCCCACCTGACTTATCAGACCCTCTTGAGCTTTTATCTATATGTCTATATAGTCAACCTACCTGGTTTGAAGTAGACTTTGATGGCATGGCACCTGGGAGAGAGCCTCCTAACACAGCCTTTCCCGCAAGATTGGTAACACCACCTGACTTAGTAGACCCTCTAGTGTTGGTAGACCCCAGTAACCATGGTAACAAAAGTGTTAATAATGGAGTCGACCTACCTGGTTTGAAGTAGACTTTGATGGCATGGCACCTGGAAGAGAGCCTCCTAACACAGTCTTTCCTCCAAGATTGGTAACCCCACCTGACTTAGTAGACCCTCTAGTGTTGGTAGCCCCTCCCGACCCCAGTGTGGCCATACGATTCTGGTAATACTCCTGACTTTGGGTGTGACCGCTCTGATCAGCATTCACTTTCTTTACCTGTATCCAGAACAATATCAACAGTTTATTTGTGTATAATGTAATATTTCTGTCATTGTCCATCCATAAAGGCATGCCTAAGGGTAACAGATATATATTTCCATTTTGCAAACCCTGGCCCATGGATGGCCATTCACCATTTTTTGCTTTCTCTTCCCTTCTCTTTGTTCAACTTTTTATTTTTAATTTGTACATGTACTCCTTTACTACAATACATTTGTAATTTTTACTCATAAAAAACCTTTTTGATGGCTGAATAATGAATAATAATACATAATAATAATAATAATAATAATAATAATACCCATGGCGTCAATTTCCTTCAGCAAGAAATTCATCCACATTGTGCTGCACTCAACCCAAGTGAGGTGAATGGGTACCTGGCAGGAATATTTATTCCTTGAAATGCCAAGTGCGCCATGGGTGGCTGCCAGGCTAAAGCTAGGGTAATAATAATGTAATGTGCCTTGAGCACTCAGCAGAGTGGATACGTGCGCTATATAAATTGCATCTATTATTAAATTATTATTATTAATATCATAACAGAGATATTCATCCACAATCCAATTTCTTGATAAGCTGTTGAACACATCTTAAAAACCTTTTGTATACTATTTGCAACAGTAACCGTATCACAATACATTGCGAGGAATACACACAATTGCCACAAACCTATGTTAATCTGCAATGTAGAACTCGATGGAGACCTTTTGCAGAGAGGGTTAGGTCAATATTCAACTAATGTGTAAATGTATATTAAATTCAGTAAATTGGAGAACATTTTTTGTACACTAAAACATTGGTTTCTAATACCCTATTCATATCGGTTTTCAAATTTATCCCGCTGCTGTCGCGGGAAGGCAACACCGCTATAAACTGTAAATGCATTTACAGTGGAAAAGTTATCCCGGGCTTCTGTCGCGGGATAAATATCATATACCCATTCATACTGCGGCGGGTGATTTTTACGACCTCCGTTACAAAACACGTGTTGGCTTGATCCTCGATCAGTATTTTTTTTTATTATTTTTGAATAAATAATAGTTTTTAAAGAAAAAAACACCCAAAAATGTATGCAAAATATTTTATTTCTGTAAAATATATTATTTAAATAATAATAAAATTAATTTAGATCCATAAGTTCCTTTATTTGCATTTCATGTATACCCGATTGTGGAGCGAACATTCAAAGTAAACAAACCACACGTGCTTTATCGCGGAGTTATAGCGGAGTGTATTCATACTGAAGGCATCTCGCTTCTGTCCCGCTCCTGTCTCGGTGCTGTTACTAGGGTTTGAGCGAGATAATTTGTTGCGGAGTTATAGCGGAGCGGTGTTATCCCAGGATAGTTTATAGCGGGTCTGGAGCATTCATACTGAAGCCAACTCCGCTACAGTCGCGGGACTGTCCTGCGACTGTAGCGGTGTTTGAGCTCAATATAAATGGGGTATTATTTACCTGAGGCTTGACAACTGCCATGGTCTTCTCAAACTTCTGATGACCTTTGAACTTGCGATGACCGTAGCTGATGTTGATGAGAGCGGTAGGATTGAGACGATAGCCTCGTTTCCCAGTACAGCGCAGCTCAAGTGCGCCTGCAAACTCTTCATCAAAGACAACATCGTAGGTGGTGTCCAGTACTGTAGCTCCTACAGTGTGAAATAAAAAAGAACACATTATATTTGACCCAACATATTGAGAGTTTGTAGCAATAACCCCTTAGTATCATAATGTGAACCAAGTATCTTCAACCTGTATATCAGTCACCATTCCAATGTAAGCCTAAAAGGTAGAGTTAAATGCTCCAAATAATTCTAGAGGTACAATGACACCCATTCTTGTAATCTTAGAGGGTATTGTTCGAAAGTTGCTGCTGATCGGAACATACCAATCAAAATCATGGTGTCATGCGTGTCTAGTTGGAATCACGTACCATGCGTGAATGAAAATTGCATGTTACATTTTGCAGTTGACTTGCGATCACAGTGAGGGACTAAATACACAATAAAACATCTGGGACAAAACTATAAACAGTCTGGGACGTTCAGCGTTTTTTCTGACCTTCATTCACATAGTAGTCTGTAAGATGGACTTTTCTGGAAAATGTATTAGCATACTTATGTTGCTAATACATTTTTTGCATATTCTGTACAAACATAGAATCACCCACCTGTGTGTATACCAGTCACTACACCATGCAGTCCTAGAGGTACCGTGAAGCCCTCCCGTACGTTGATGACACGATCAAATAGCTGGAACTCTGCATCAGGATCCGGGATGAGATTTCCTTGCCCGTCAACAGGCTGCATGAAATGATTTGATTTGATTTTGTATGACAAAAATTTGGATAATTCAAACAAAATTTGAACATAATATCATAAAACACATAGCCGTCACAGGCTGTATGAAATTATTTAATTTGATTTTGTATAATTTGAACCATATTTGAAGAAAAAAATTGAACATATTATTAAAATAAAACAAGTGGCCATCCACAGGCTACACGCATGAGGCATTGATCTAGTGTTGTAATCTCATTTGGACAAGATTTTGAATAAAACTTGTATAATAAACCATAATATCGCAATAAAACAGCTGGCTGTCAACAGACTGCCTGTACATGGGTTATTCAATCATTTCATTATGTTTTCTTTCAATAAAATATTGTGTAATTTCAACAAAATCTGAAAATAATCATATACACAAGGCCGTCATTAGGCTGCATGACTTGTATGATTTATTGATTTGATTATGTTGTACATCAATTACAAACATTTACAGAAATTTCAATCAGATGAACAAGACAACTATTTGAAAATTCAATGAATTTTTTTCTTTTTATTGATACTCACTCTGTACAGGAGATGTGGCCTAACTGCAAGTTTCACCTTCTTCTTACTAGTCGTCTTCACCTAAGAAATTTAAAAATACAAAACAAAATTTCAAAACACATATCATCTCAAGGACTCCTGACCTGTTCTACACTAATTAATCATTAATTGCTCAAGATATCTAGATCTTTTACTTTTCCAGCATTTTGTTCCATAAACCTGTTTGGAGAAAATAAAAAAACACTAATCATCCGACCAGGTTTCAGTCAGCACACAGAATAAAAATCTAGTGGAAGCATTGTGGTTCTCACTCTCACCTTTCAACCAGACGGTCATGGTTCAATTATTACACCTGGTGGTAATTTCATACAGGAAGACATTCATCCACATCATGCCGCACTCAACCCAGGAAGAGAGAACAGGTCTCCGAAGGAATTTATATTCCCTGAAATGCATAATTGTCTCACACCAGCTATTTTTAAACCAGGGATAATAAATGCTGCATCGATTGTAGAGTGCATTGAGACTTCTCCTAAACATATACCGTACAAGGCGCTATATAAAAACAGCACTTTGGGTCCTACATATTTCTAGTTACATTCATTTAAAACTTTAGATGCTACTTTACCTTTTCAATTTCTTCCTCGATCAATTTGATGATTGGAGCTTCCAAGTCTTTGGATCCAATCTTGCTCTTTGGTGCTTTAGTCGAAGCCTGTTTATCAATCCAACCTTTCACTTCATCTAGCCCATAACCTGCCCCAGCGAACATCTCATCCTCATAAAGAGACTCGTTGAAGCCTTTACCACTCAGAAATCGGACCACAGCCGGAAACCTGTGGAGGAAATAGAAATAAATCTCAATCCATGCTTTCACCTTATCTAACCCATAGCCTGCCCTAGCAAACATCGCATCTTCTTACACGGACTCGTTAAACCTTTTACCACTCAGGAATCAAACTAGTGGGAGACCGTCATTAAAAAAAGATTGAGATACCGTCATCCTTGCCTATGTCGACCTTACATAAGTAAAATATTCCCAAAGTTTAAAATTGAGAGTCTTTTCAAGTCTTCTTTTATTTACATTATAATCTTTATTTATTTATTATATTATTTATCATCTACCACATCTCCTATTTTCCACAAGTCAAAGCTATTCTTACAGTACTTAAATGTATAGATTTGGACATGTTATCAGTGTATCTGTAGAAGCCCTTTGCCACAAACTAGACAACGAACTCCGCTTCTGCCAAATTTCTTTATCTCTGAAGGGTTGATGTACAATATATTGACCTCGAGTGAAAGATATTTTTGTCAATGGGAACAAGTTTGTAATGATGTACTTACTAAGTAAGGTACATGTATGCATCAAGTAGAAAATTTCACCATCTTATTCTATTCATTCTATTCCATATTTGTTTGCTTTGTTAAAAGCTATACCTTGGCAGCAAGAATAATATCTGACTTTTGCAATGTCTCATGCAATGTTGGCAGCCATGTTGTCAATGGGCACAATTTGTATTGTCGGACTTACTCAGTAAGGTATGCATCCAGTATATCCAGAAGGGCAAGTGAGTATATCCACTTTCCTTGATCATTACGTCTGGTGTAACCTGGTACCTCTTGCTCCGTTTTGTTGAATTTCAGATTCAATCCAACATTGACACTTGCTCCTTTGAAACCCTCATCACTTCGTCTGTCAAGGAAAGAAAGATTCTTAGTTAGCCTCGACCCAAGTACATATGTTCTTACTTGGCATCAACACTGAATGCATTACAACATTCTTACTTGGCTTTAACACCAAATTCATAACAATATTCGTACTTGGCTTCTACACTAAATGAATTACAATGTTCTCCCTGGGCTTCGACACCATACACATGACAATATTCTTTCTTGGCTAGACATCAAACACGTTACAATGTTCTATCTGGGCTTTCACATCAAACACATTACAATGCTTGACTTCATCACCGAATATGTGACAATTCTTGTATTACTTGAACGACATGCACTCACTAATAGCATAACAGACATGACAATGCCTGGGATTACCCATATCTACTTACGATGGTCTTGGTCCTCTTGTTACATACACAGAGCCAGTGAGTCTTGATACTTGCATTGATGAAATGCCCAATCGCTGCGCTGCCACATAACCCTCCAGATATTGAACTGTATGGGACTACATGAACAAAAGAAATTATCAAAGAAAAAAAAATAATATTGATAATATTCTGAATTGCCTCATGTCCCACACACAGACCATCCAGATTTTGAATTAAACACACACAAAAAAAACATTAAACCAGTGTAGGATTCATATAAACAAAACTATGAAATTAATCTACAAAGAATTTCTGGTTCATTTAAATTTCCAAAACTGTCCCTGAACCGTAATAAGGCCATGCTTTTTTATCTTCTTATAGCCAGGGGGGAGGGGGTGACAATTTTATTTCAAGTGGTCAAGGCTTCCAAACAACAGGGTGCAACAAATTTCATGTCAAAGGTTGCGCGGCATTATGTCTTCATGTTATAGCTATATTGCGCGGCCTTTTTAGGGTTAAACACGTAGGTTGGAAGTAATCGTCTGCAATTTGAGATTGATCTGATTAAAAGCTTCCAAATGCTGTCCGAACAGAAATTTTTCGCTGGGGTTATATTTTTGGTAATTTCGGAACAATGAACTCATTAAAATTGTTACAAATTGCAATTCCAGACTTGTGTACAAAAATATTTCAAAACATGACAAGCTTTATCCGGTAATATGTAAATATGTCTGATAAAAAGTGAATTAACTAAAATTTATATATATGTATGCTAAAATATTGGCTTTTACAGTTACACCATTACACAATGAGGAGGTTATGCATACTTCTGTGCATAACCCTATACACAATACTCACACTCTTCATTTGTAAACAATTATCTTGTAAACATTTGTACGCAATTTTCCTTTATAATTTTGTTCAATTCATGTTTTCTCAAAATTGTTCACATTTATTTTTTGTTCTATTGCTTGTTATTGAAATGGAAATAAATAAATCAATCAATCAATACTCACACTCTGTGTAGCTCTGATGTAATCTAGTGACGGTTCATTGGGAATGGTNATCTAGCGAAGGTTCATTGGGAATGGTGAAGAGAACTTGCACCCTGCCATCACTCGTGCTCTCAACCTGTCAATCATAAATATGATACATCAAACGTTTCAACATACCACAACAAAATAGTGTATAATTACAGTGTAATGTTTCACCATTGTCTAGTAAAGGTTTTCTCGTAGGACTACATGCATTAGATCATTGAGTATCATTTCAGACTCTAAAACGACACAATATAAAATCAAATGTGAACCTAGTTTTTATTGGCCACGCTTTTTATCTCAAAGGTGAGAGGTAGGGAATGATGGAGGGAGGGAGGGATTGAAAACTAATCCACTAGTTTTGCAACGAAGATTAATATGGGAATATATGCACAAAGATGTGTGAATAGACTATTCTGTAAACTGTCAGTGTAGCAGAGTAGCCAAACTTTTCACTCTCTTCTAAACTGCAACATGTTGCATTGTCAGTATAAAGTTCTGAAAAGATCCTGCTATTACTCACCATTCCTTGACAGCCATAATGAGGATTCCCAAGCATGAAGCATGGCGCATCGTTAGGATAAAGTTCTGATAAGGTCTTGAACTGATGGAAGCCTGGATCATGAACGGCTATGTCCTATCAAAACAAAAACAAAATCATTCATGATATGTATCTACAATCCTGCACAATCTGAGAGTAAATAGTCACATTTGTGCAAGTACAAGAGTGTTGAACAGAATCGTGGATGTGACTATCCCTTCAACAAAAAAAGGTAATTCAGTTGCCATCCACCAACGGAGCTTCTAAAAATGATGCTTAACTGGAATCATAGTTCAAACAGTGATAGACAAGTGAAATATATCTTCAGAAATGATAATCCATAAAATTTTCAATAAAATGTACTATTTCCAATCAAAATGTAAACTCAAAGCAGGTGAATAACGCTTCCCAGTAGCTGCTTCAAAATTCTGGAGCAATATTCCTCGTGCAATACGGGCAACTTCAAACTCTGCCACATTCAAAACACATCTTAGGGCTTACCTTTTCCCAAAGTAATCTATAAATTGTTTTCATTTTTGTTTGTAAAGCGCTATGGGAGCGTTGTGGTGTAGTCGTTCGGACTCTCGCCTCTTAACTAGAGGGTCGGTGGTTCGAATCTCTCCCAGGGCGGTAATTTCCTTCAGCAAGAAATTTACCCATAGTGTGCTGCACTCAACCCAGGTGAGGTGAATGGGTACCGGCAGGAATTTATTCTTCTAAATGCAGAAGCGCCTACTTGGCAGCTATGCTATGGCCAGGTAATAATATTAGATAATTTGTCTCGCGCCTCTGAATAGGTGACTAGAGAGATGGCGTGTTTAAACGCTATATATTATTATATTTACTCTTTGTTTTTAGTGCTATAGTTATCATTACTATTATTATCAAATAAATACATGCTGTAAAACAATCATGTCTTCTCCCTACCTTCAATGTGACTTGGTAAGCATATGGAATGGGAGCCAGTGTCCACTGCTTCTCGAGAGTGATATTCCCTCCATGGCCGCAAGCATACCTGTCAAAAAAAACACAGTCAATGGTCAGACTCAAATGGGAAGTTATGCTAATCATCATCATCTTGTGTCATCATAAAAGCATTTCCTAATGTCTAGCACATGCACAAGCCACATCATACATTACTGTCAGGTTCCTGCGAGTACAAGTTTGAAGTATTGTATGCAGCTCACAAGATGAAGCATAATCTGGCTGCCCTGCTGACATTCAACTCTACAGAGCTACATTGTATCAGTGTATCCCCACTTCAGCATGTTTTCCCTTCACATTCCAATCTGCAATCTTAATCTCTTCAAACTACGCCAGGTGAACCATGGCAATTTGGAAAATGCAAGGAGCGACTCAGCTAGATTCATTTCAAGCAAGAGACATATCCAAATTCCCTCAAACTGTTATCTTACATTCTCATATGCTATTGGAACGTGATAAAAATCTTGAATAACATTAAAAAATACAGCATTTACTTCAGATTTAAGATGCAGGAACAGACTTTGAAAATATTGATTTTCAAAGTTGCGTACCTTCAAAACTGCAAAATTACAATTGAAGACATGCCAATACGATAAACACAGATATTTCTTTTACCTGTGTATGATTTTCACTTTGTTAACTTGCTGGATATCGTATGCAAATGTTTAGAATAAGAAATGAAACCTTACCTTCTTCCAAGCAAGGGACAGGCATAGAGAATGACTTTGGTTTCCCGGATGTTCACACCTTTTCTCCTGAAGTACCTGCAAAATATTAAATAAATAAAGGATTTAATCATTACTTACTACAGTCGTAAGTTTCTTAGGTATATAAAACAAAAAATTGCATCTGCATAATCTTTGTTCAAGATACTAAGTCATTTTCTATTCCTTTGAACACATTTCAAATCAATATACCATCAAACCATTCTTCAAAGTTTTAGAACTTCACATCCAAAGACAAAAAGGAAATGAATAATTTAGCTGCCATGTGCAATCAGGACATTTAACAATGAAAATCTCGGCCAAAATGCTTCCGGTAACGCATTCAAGGAAATTGTTTCACCCGAGTTACGAGAGACAAGAATGAATGATTGGTATCAGTTCTTGTCCTGAGCAATTTAGAATCTTTTGCCCACAGCAATCAATAACGAATGCCAGCCTTTCTTTAAATCATTCTTAGATTCTACAATGACTAGGTGAAGTGCTGCCAAGGTAACTTACTCTTCTCCAATGGTCTGAGCATCCTTCTTCCATTTGTCTGCTTCTGCTGGTTTGAGTTTGATCTCTTGAATAGAGCCTTGTCTTGAATCCTCTATCAATTCATATCTACATTGAAGGAGAGAAACAAAGCAGCATTACTTCAGATGAACACTGCAGAATCAATTAATGATGCTCTGAATTATGCATCAATTCATAACTTATGCATGAGGGCATCATAATGTAGTACTTACGACTCTTCCCTTTTAGATAAAACGGACAATTTTTTTTTTTAAACTGACCCATGACCCTTCTTTCAGTCAGCAAGATATTCATCCTAATTGTCCTGCTCTCAAACCAGGTGAAATAATTGAATACCTAAATGACTGGAACGACTATTCCTTGAAATACTTGAGTGCTGGTGGAGATGAGCTAAAGCTAGGGTAATAATAATGCAAAGCACTTTGAGCATGCCATAGTGTGAAAATGTATCCATCATATAATTTGCATGCATTATCAATCGCACCTGTACTGTCTCTCAGATACTTGTAATGCTTGAGGGCACATGGAGATGAGCTTAAGCCAGGATAATAATAATGCTAGGCACCTTAAGCACTCAAAAAAGTGTGATATAAAATGCATGTATGACTCCCCTATACTGTCTATCAGATACTACAACTACTTCTCACTTTCGCATATAACGCTCAAATCTGAATGCATCAGGTGCCCAATCTATACGCCTCTCATTGGAGAAGAGCTAAAGCCAGGGTAATAATAATAGAAATCACCCTAGGCACTCCGAACGGTGGATATATGCACTTTATAAATTCCATGTCTTAGTCTGTCTCACCTGTACTGTCTATCAGATACTGCAACTACTTTCACTTCCTTGAGATGCGGCCATTCAGCAAACACTGTCTCTCCAAGGAGTGCATTGGCAAGCTTTCTGGCATCCTGTAATGCAACATAATGAATGTAAAGAAGAGAAATATCTTCATGAAAAATATCAGATTTATTGACAAATAAAAAGCTACTTAAAATTAGAGGCATAAATTCTATCACTGCACTGCCCTAAAATATTGCAATGTATGAATAGTTCAGAAGTAACCTAAAACATATCTCTTAAANGAAGTAAAATACACAAGAGATTAAAGGCATCGTTAACCTGTTTTCATGTCAGCTTCTTTTAATGTTTCCTTTTTCTTAGCCCTTAAACATCCTAGTAGGAGCTTTATAAATATCGGAATACTATCATAATCATCATCCTTTATCAGATCCTAAAGGCATCAAAATTATCTTATAAACCAGACGGTTCTAAAATAAAAAAAGATAAAGAGAAAACTCACCGGGTCTTCATCCTTAGCATTGACGCTGAGGATACAGTTCTCTCCTCGACTCAGTTGTTGGAACACCTTCACGTCAGCGTTACGTACTTCATGCTACAAACAATGAAAGGCGTTGACAAAATTATACCATTGTCTTGCAGACCATTAACTTACACATGTAGGATCTAATAATAATAATAATGATTTATGCTTATATAGCCCATAATATGTGAGTCTCCATGAGCTTTACATAATAAAATGCAATACAATCTTCATAGACAGGTGTCATCCATTATTGAACATAGATCTTTATTTATGACCAGCAAGCTTGGATAGTGTTTAGAATGGACGATCCAATGGACAATTACACATTTTTTATGTAGATAGATGTGATGTATTTATGGAAATAGATCTCATAGATGCATGGTTCAGAGTACTGGAAAAGCCAATATTTTAATGTACATGTACATAAATATTTTGCAAATTCACTGAATTTCAGACATATTCACATACTAGCTGGTGATTATTTTCATGTTTCGAAAGATCACTTCTATGTATGTTAAGATATATTATTTATCTATATTATGTATTTATGTTAAGTGTTTGTATTGTAAATCATTCATTTGAACGCAGAAATAAAATAAAATAAAATCAAATCAAATCAAATCAAATCATTGTACACACTATGGGTATCATACAGAGTTGAAATTTTGGCGAATTCACGGTTACAAAATTTGTGAAAATAAAACCAGAGCAAAAACTTTAGATTATACATTTCCATTTGGAAGCAAAAGAGGAAGGGAAAATTTAGGAATACAAATTTTGGTTGGCAAAGCAAATAATAATGCAAAGCGACTTGAGCACTCAGCAGAGTGGATATGTGCGCTATATAAATTGCATATATTATCATTATCATTGTTATTATCATTATTATTATTTTTTATTATTATCATCATTACTATTATTATTATCATTAGTATTATTTTTTATTATTATCATCATTATTACTATTATTAGTAGTAGTAGTAGTATTATGATTATTATCATTTATTATTATTATTATTATTATCATTATTGGCATGTTTGTAAGCAGTCAGAGAGATTTACCTCAAAGCTGAGATGATAGAGTGTTGGAAATCCTGGAAAGTAAACTCCAAGTCTGACACCGTCTAACAGTCCTTTCTGGAGTCTACCAATGTCTATGTGAAAGGCATCTTTCCGAATCAGCTCACACCTGTAATGGACGTTGATAAATGTAAAAGTTACGAGAATAATAATGACAATAATAACAATGTCTGCTACAGTAGTCCTTTCTTGAGTCTACCAATGTCTATGTGGAAGGCGTCTTTATGAATCAGCTCACAATATAATGGACATTGATAAATGTAAATGTGATGATAATAATAATAATACTACTGTTCAACACAATATACAAGTCCTTTCATGAGTCTACCCATGTCTATGTGGAAGGCATCCTTTTGAAGATATAATGGACAATATAATAGACATTGATAAATGTAAAAGTTACGAGAATAATAATGACAATAATAACAATGTCTGCTACAATAGTCCTTTCTTGAGTCTACCAATGTCTATGTGGAAGTCATCTTTATGAATCAGCTCACAATATAATGGACATTGATAAATGTAAAAGTGATGATAATAATACTAATACTAATACTAATGATCAACACAATACAAGTTCTTTCATGAGTCTACCCATGTCTATGTGAAGACATTCTTGTGAAGATATAATGGACAATATAATGGACATTGATAAATGATGATGATGATAATGATAATGATGATAATCATAATAATGATAACAATGATGATAATGATACTGTCCAATTAATCTAGGAGTCCTTTCTTGTATCTGTCTATGTCTATGTGGAAAGCATCTTTCCG
>BQKZ01010215.1:0-12220 GCA_036244855.1 Temnopleurus reevesii | reverse complement strand
AGACAAGGCTTGACTGAGAACACTGAGCTGTACTAACCTTTAATTCCTCTTTTGTTTTTCCTTTGACACTTTTCCTGGCTTTCATACTACCAGCATGCGCACAGCATTGCATTATTTTTTTACCACAGCAAGTGATATGTCAGGAACCCTTAGACAAGGCTTGGCTGAGAACACTGAGCTGTACTAACCTTTAATTCCTCTTTTGTTTTTCCTTTGACACTTTTCCTGGCTTTCATTCCACCAGGGTGCGCACAATATTGCATTATTTTTTACCACAAGCAAGTGATATGTCAGGAATCCTCATACAAGGCTTGGCTGAGAACACTGAGCTGTACTAACCTTTAATTCCTCTTTTGTTTTTCCTTTGACTCTCTTCCTGGCTTTCATTCCACCGGGTGCGCACAATATTGCATTATTTTTTACCACAAGCAAGTGATATGTCAGGAATCCTCATACAAGGCTTGGCTGAGACTTGAGAGCACTGGACTGTACATACCTTTAATTCCTCTTTTGTTTTTCCTTTGACTCTATTCCTGGCTTTCATTCCTCCTTGGTGCGCACAACATTAAATTATTTTTTAACCCAGCCAGTGATATGTCAGGAATCCTTTGACAAGGTTGGGTCAAGAGAACACAGGGCTGTACTAACCTTTAATTCCCCTTTTGTTTTTCCAAAGACTCTATTCCTGGCTTTCAATCCTCTGGGGTGCGCACAATATTGCGTTATTTTTTACCACCAGCAAGTTATATGTCAGGAACCCTTTGACAAGGCTTGGCTGAGAATTTTGAGCTGTACTAACCTTTAATTCTTCTTTTGTTTTTCCTTTGACTCTCTTCCTGGCATTCATTCCACCGGGGTGCGCACAACATTGTGTGTCGGATCCCGCATCTGAACCAGCATCAACGTCCCTTGAGGGTGGGGCCTATAAAAGTAATGAAAAGTGCATTTTTCAGTAAACCTTGGATCTGGTTTAGAGGAATCAAATAACACCCTGTAAAATAGAAGCACTTTTTTGGCACCTAATGTAGATGAATCAAGCATAAAACAATGTAAACCTGAAGCACCAGGGTGTGCACAGCATTGCATGTCGGATCCTACGTCAAAACCAGCAGCAACGTCTCTTGAGGGCGGGGCCTGAAAGAATCAAGCAAAAAACACTATAAAACTGAACCACTTTTTTAAAGCACCTGGTCGATTGCAATGAAAAATAAATCACTGTAAAACTGAGTCACTGGATTAGCACCTGGTGTACATGAATCAAACACTACAACTGAAACACTTCTTTAGCACCAGGGTGTGCACAGCATTGCGTATCGGATCCTGCGTCAGAACCAGCATCAACGTCTCTTGAGAGCGGGGGCCTAACAGAATCAAGCAGAAAACACTATCCTGGTCAATAGCTATGAAAAATAAAACACTATAAAAACTGAAGCACTGCTTTCGCACCAGGTGTGCACCACAGTATTGAGTGGAGTCTTGAGGAACCAAACAAATGACACTGTCAAAATGAAGCATTTTGTTAGCACCTAATGTAGATGAATCAAGCATAAAACACTGTAAACCTAAAGCACTGCTCCAGCACCAGGGTGCACACAACATTGCGTATCGGATCCCGTGTCAGAACCAGCATCAACGTCTCTTGAGGGCGGGGCCTATAGGAATCAAGCAAACAACACTAACAAAATTAAGCCCTGTGTGAAGCACCTCGTGTAGAGGAATCAAACATAAAACACCATAAAACTGGAACACTCTACAACTGAATCACTGCTTTGGCATCAGGATGTTTGAAATTCACATTCGCAATGACGTTCGGAAGCAGATAATACGAGGGGCGATTGTGCCTCGTCCTGTAAGTATGTCACAAAGCGCTCGAGGTCAACAGTGAATTGACCTAAACTTGTGGAAGTACCCAAATGCTATTAGAATTACAATACGTACTACATTACTTACAAGTTTATGGACTTCGCATTCGCAATGTTGTTCGGAAGCGGATAACACGAGAGGCGACTGTGCTTCGACCTGTAGGTAGGTCACGAGGTGCTCGAAGTCAATGAAAAATTAACCCAAGTCCTTGAAAATACCCATATTATTAGAATTACAGTTAGTACTACAATGTGTATCAATAACTATTAGAATTACAGTTACAATGTAGTTATATCACTTACAAGTTTATGGACTTCGCATTCGCAATGTTGTTCGGAAGCGGATAATACGAGAGGGGACTGCGCCTCGTCCTGTAGGTAGGTCACAAAGCGCTCGAGGTCAACGGAAAATTACACAACTACGTGAGAATACCAATACGTTATTATAATTACAGTTAGTACTACATGTATCACTAAAAAGTTTATGGGACCATGTGGAAATACCAATATGCTAATAGAATTACAGATAGTACTACATGTACCAATATGCCATCAGAATTACAGTAAGTATTACAGTCGAGCCTCGTTATAAAAAAGCACTGATATAACGAGGTCTCGTTATAATAAGGTAGTTTCCCTGGTCCCATCTCTTTGTATTTTATTGTATTTTGTATTATTGTATTTTGGCCCTGATATAACAAGGTTTTGATATAAAGAGATAATTTCTCTGGTCCCAAGGACCTTGTCATAACGAGTTTTGACTGTAGATGTATCACTTACAAGTTTATGGACTTCGCATTCGCAATGATGTTCGGAAGCGGATAATACGAGGGGCGACTGCGCCTCGTCCTGTAAGTATGTCACAAAGTGCTCAAGGTCAATGAAAAATTGACCCCACACGTGGGAATACCAATACGTTATTAGAATTATTTACAGTTAGTTATATATTACTTACAAGTTTATGGACCTCGCATTCACAATGATGTTCAGAAGCAGATAATATGAGAGGGGACTGCGCCTCATCCTGTAGGTAGGTCACAAAGCGCTCGAGGTCAACAAAAAATTAACCCAAACCCCTTGGAAATACCCATATGCTATTAGAATTACAGTTAGTACTACATGTATCACTTACAGGTTTATGGACTTCACATTCACAAGGATGTTCGGAAGCGGATAACACGAGAGGTGACTGCGCCTCGTCCTGTAAGTATGTCACAAAGCGCTCGAGGTCAACAGTGAATTGACCTAAACCTGTGGAAGTACCCAAATGCTATTAGAATTACAATACGTACTACATGTATTACTTACAAGTTTGTGGACCTCACATTCACAATGACGTTCGGAAGCCGATAATACGAGAGGCGATTGTGCCTCGTCCTGTAGGTAGGTCACAAAGCGCTCGAGGTCAACGATCTGATTCTTGAGCTGGAGTATCACCTGTTCTTTCACCTTGGCTGGATTCACAATCTGGAATTGATAGAGGAGACATGATATTTACCAGTCTACAGACAAAATAATAATATAATAATAATAATAATAATGCATCTTATTTACTCAGGGTAGCCACTTCAGTTCATTGAACTGTTCTCCCAGCAGGCCCTGCAATAACATAAAGCTATTTATATTATCCAGGTGTATTGGATTCAAGCCTCCAGACATGCTATGTATGCACAATTTCCACTCCCTGTGGAGTATTCCAGGAGGCACTCAATGCTAAATTGACCATGTTATGGTCATTTCCAACCGATCCCCAATTACACCTGGGTAGAGTGCAGCACAAAGTATCATTAAAATACAGGCCTCCCAACCCTTCAAATAAAAAAAGCTCAGATTTGCTGAAAAGAGAGGAAAGAAACCATGTTTCCCATAGGAATGTCTAATGTAATTTTCAATAAAAATAGGAAAACTCTTTTGAAATGGCCTCGAAAATTGTTGAAATTCATTTTCTTTCCTCAAAATTACTAATGGTTGGGAGGTCTGCAAATAGAGGAATGAATTTGCTGAAAAAAAAAGCAGGAAAGAAATCATGTATCCAAAATGATTGTGTAGTAAAATTTTCAATAAAAATAGGAAAACTCTTTTGAAATGGCCACGAAAATTGTTGAAATTCATTTTCTTTCCTCAAAATTACTAATGGTTGGGAGGTCTGCAAATAGAGGAATGAATTTGCTGAAAAAAAAGCAGGAAAGAAATCATGTATCCCAAAGGATTATGTAGAAATGTTGAGGTATAAACATGTAGGCATATGGGGTGTTGCTCAAAATCAACTGCAAATCAACTGCAATTTTGCAACTTGTAACGTGCATTTTTATTCGCGCACGGTATGCGTATTTAACAAGACGCGCATAAAACAATGCTTTTGACTGGCGCGTTCCGATCAACTGCAACTTGCGATCAATTGCAACTTTTGAGCAACACCCCCATGGTCCAGAAACTCGCTTTAAATGGACCGAAATTTCATTATTTCTTTATTGATCAGATTTGTAGATTAAATGGGTCTCATTTCTTTCCTACTCCCTCTCATCATCGTAATCACCCTTACCAACATTATTATCCCATCCCATCTTCACTACCATTATCATCATCATCGCCATCATCATCACCGCCATCATAATCATCATCACCATTATCATCATCATCATCATCATCATCATCATCATCACCATCATCCTCATTATCATCATCGTCGTCACCATCATCATAATCATTACCATCATCATCATCACCATCATAATCATCATCATCATTATCATCATCATCATCATCATCATCATCATCATCCTCATCATCATCACCATCATCATCATCATCACCATCATCATCATCATCATCATCATCTTCATCATTATAATCATCACCATCATCATCATCATCATCATCATCATCATCATCATCATCATCATCATCATCATATCCTCCTCATCATCATCATCATCATCATCATCATCATCATCATCATCATCATCATCATCATCATCATCATCATCGTCAGTTTCTACTCACCCTCCCGATTGCACTATCCACTCTCTGTTTGAGTTCATCAGCCGACAGCTTTTCAAAATCTTCCAGATTCAGGTCTAGTTTGTTTTTCAGCTGTTCAATAATTGTCCCTTGTTTCTCCATTACTTTAGTGTGGGGCAGATTCCCAGTGCCTTCCTAGAATCATAAAACGAAAGAAAGAAAATGATTATTTCACCGCCCTTCAAATGTTCTTGACATGCTTTCATCTTCTCCCAAAGACTTTCTCAAGCTATGTGGGGTTGGGTACAATAGAAAGTTTTTACTATTAAAGTGATACTACTATAATAGCCATGTTCTTTGATAACAAACGTATTAACTAGATATTTCTTAAAATCGATAATTAGATATCAACTACAATAATTGGAATCCAGTATGAATATATAATTAGTTGCCATGTCAGGCACGCCTAAGGCAATATTTGGGGTTGTTAAGAACAACCTTTATTCAACTGAGTGTACATGAAAGTTTTAACCCTTTGATTACTGGAACCGGGTAGTCCCTACACAAAGTTTATGGGTATTACAGAATTCAGTAGTCAATGGGTTAAGGCCCTTTGACTACTGGAACCGGGTAGTCCCTACACAAAGTTTATGGGTATTACAGAATTCAGTAATCAATGGGTTAATGTCAAATCATCACTGCACTATACCATGAATATTGTCATCAATATGTCACCTATAGCAACTTTTTCAATTTTGGTGATTGTTTTGAATTATAACTATATTAATGCTGGTCACATTACTCTCTTTGAACCAATTACAAGACAGAATTTGATGCAGACTCATAAAGGTAAAATATTATATGAAGTGCAGGGAATAATTTCCTGATATTGCATCGCAATTTGCTACATTTTGCAGGATTGCTATTAATACAAAATATATTTTGTATAGCAACTTTTTCACATAGAGCTGTATAGCAAAGAATTGGAAAAGTTTCCTCAATGTCTAAGACTGCTAATCAAATGTGGAAAGTAAAATTATTCCCTGAAATACTCACCTCATATGCAAATGTCTCAATATCTTCAAGCTGACATTTGAGTTGATTGATGAGTTCAGCTTGTTTCTCCCTCTGTTCTGTGATTTTAGATTCATGCTCACGCTCACACTAAAACAATAAAAAAGAAAATAACAATACATATGAGTTTATTATAATAATTGATACAATATCATGCCCCACCCCTCCCCCATCCAGAGCATTTTTAGCCCAGTCTATGTCAAGTTTATCTACTTACATCATCTTCCAGCAGGTTGGCATCCTGTGAAGTTGGACAAACTGTTCAAAAGAAACACGGCGCAGGTTCGAAAACAAAAAAAAAATCCCTAGATTTGTGTACAAAACATATGGGAAATGTCAAATCAGCGCCCANCCCCCCCCCCCCCCCCCCACCTCCCTCAGTATATTAGTATACGATAACATCAAAATTGTTGATTCTTTGTCAAGTTTATTTACTTACATCATCTTCCAGCATGTTAGCATCCTGTGAAGTTGACCCTCTAACGTCTGGACATCCCTTGAAAGCAAACTCCTCCAGCTCCTTCAATAAACTCTGAGATAAAAGATGAATTTAGAGACAAAAATGTTACATTTTGATTGGTGATGCAAAGTTGCAGTCTGAAATGTAAAGTCTTGTATACAAATGAGACAAGTATGGTGACTGCTAAGTACAATTAACAAACGGTCAAGTGCACCATGTAATTTGCAACGAGAGTGGTGTTTCATCAAGTATTACAAAAATTTTACCCTTTCAGGATGATAAAACATGTTCTGTATTTTGGTCCAATAACTTTTGATGTAGTGCTCTAAAAAATAAATCTGATGTATGAGCAGAATCTACATCAAGTTTGACTAATTTTATTCTGTCACCATTTCTCGCTGGATGCAGAGAATTTTTTATTTGAAAATAATCACTAAAATGGTCATAAATCCTAAAATTGGGAATGCAGACATCATTTGAAAATCACTATTTTCCAAGCAAATTGACATCTTTTAACTTCTTAACACGCTTTTTGATGAAGGGTCACTATGGTAACGTAACAGTTTGTACAGACTGAAGTCTATTATTTTCAAGGAAACTGTATAAAATAGATCAGTACTTCTTTCATGGTTATACAAATAAGGGAGCAATTCCCCTCCTAACATCTGTATTTACTTCTCTCTCATCTCCAGGAATGTGTTTCATGAAGCTTGTCGCCAGCATCAATTAAAGGCAGGGCGACATGACGATCAGGGCGTGGCTAACTGGCTGCTGCCATTTTGATTACGAAGATTGGCAAACAGAAAAATCACAGCATTTTTAACCTGGAATAGCGAGCGAGCAAGTTATATTTCTCTAGCTCGCATTTCGGCAATCGAATACGAATGCTTTTCGTACATTTTTAGAAAAATCGTAGCTAAAGAGGGGAGGAATCATGGATCGTAAATTTGTACGAAGTTTCCCCCGAGTGTCTGAGCTTGGCAAGGTGCGTAAGCAAGGAAATGTTCAAATATCATTGTTGTCAATACACAACACGCCGTCCATGTGCGCTCGCAACCGGAAGTCATGTCGATCATGACGGACTCACTTTAAGCAGCGCTGACCAATCCAATGATTTTGATTGCTATGCTAACTGTCTGGGAAGAACTGCTTGCTGCTGGCGACAAGCTTCACGAAATGCCCTACTGGAGCGTTCACAACTTCCGACAGTCTGAAATGCACATGAGCAAAGTGTGAGGTGAGTGCAAGAAGGGAACAACTCGCAAAATTCCCATTCCCATCCTTTACTTCTTTGTCTGATTTGACATGAGAGCAAGGGAAAACCCCAAAAAAATTATATTCTATCCACTTCGAACATCTGTGTTTGCCTGTTTCTAACAATGAGGAGTGTGTACAACTGGCTACAATCTAAACTGCACTTGAGGAAAGTGTGTTGTGAGAGCAAGAAGGAAACAACTCACAAACCCTAATCCCACCCCTTTACTGACATCCCAGGGAATAATTTTACTTTTCATATTTGATTAGCAGTTTCAGACAATGAGGAAATATTTGCAATACTTAACTGTACAGTTCTATGTGAAAAGTTGCTAAACAAAACATACTTTAATTGAAGAAAGTAGAACGTTTAATAGTAACTAACGTTCTACGTTTGCACATCATGAGACAAATGATCAACTTTCTTCAATTACTAACGTTCTACGTTTGCACATCGTGAGACAACTGATCAATTTTCTTCAATTATTCTTCACCACGATGAACCCCTTTCAAACCAAAACATACTTTATATAGCAATCCGGCTAAAATGCATAGCAAAGTGCGATTTGATACCAGGAAAATTATTCCCTTCATCCATACCAGCTTCTTCTTTGGTTAGTAATATGTCAGAGTTAAATGGGAATATCTCACAATCAAAATCTTTCGTAACATCATTCTGTACTTACCTCTTTCTCGTCACCAGGAGCGGTCACAACTTGCTTCAGTCTGAACTGCACTTGAGCAAAGTGTGACGTGAGTGCAAGAAGGGAAGAGTTCAGCTGCTCCTGCTCTTCTTCTAAATTCTTCAGCTGATCAGCCATGTTAACATGACTGAAAATCAAGACAAAGAAAACATGAAAACAAATTTTTTTTCAAGTATACCTTATCAAATTCAAGGAATTGCTTTTTCAAGGCAAGGCTTAGGTTTATTTTCATTCTAAACATTCTAACTCGATACAGTCAATTTTTATTAATTCTGGAAAAAAATTATTTCAAATGTTTTACAGAAAAAGTAATGATTCATTCCCTGCCAAATGGGCGAATTGTGGAAACCATTGACAAAAATACCTACTTATTGGGACTGATTCAAAGCTAGGATAATAACATTTGAAGAAGTATTGAGTTAAATTTCCACAGCGTAATACAATACTTAATTAGGACTCTATGTTTACTGTAGAAGCCAATATTTAGGCATAAATTCACTTCCGAAAAATCCGACCCGTAATTATTAGCCAGTTGAAATTTTCAGGTTTTGAGAGATTTATTCATTTGCACTAAGTCTATTTTGGGCATTCTATAAGTGCAAATGTTATCTAATTTCCGATGGCAAAATTAGAGAATATTAATGGCAACAAAAATTTCCGCTCTGATATATAGTCCTCAACAATGCTTTACTATAACATCACACAAAGTATACCTTTGCTCCCCCATAATGGTAGGAAGAGAAGGGGTTTTATTTTCGTTAATTTCGCGATCATGAATTCGCTTAAATTTCCACTCAGTATGATACCCATAGGCTTGCGTACAATAATTTCTGAGCATGGAAATAACAACCTGCTCCTGTCTGAAATTCAGTGGATTCGCTAATATTTATGTACACTAAGATTTTGATTTTTAAAGTATGTACCTTTGTTCCCCCATGATGGTCGGTGGAGACGGAGCGACCGCACCAACAGGGGCCCATCTTTCCTTTGGCCTCTCCCCATCAAAGTTATCCATGGAGTCATCGGTAAGCACGGAGTCATCCATGACAAAGGTCAAAGGTCAACGAACAGGTGGGTCAAAGCTCTGGCAGTTCAGGTCTGCAAAAGAATAAAACAAATGAAATAGTGATTTACAGGGATTGAACTTAAAAATTTGTAGGGGAGCTATAAATAGCCCTCCTAGAAGCGTTGTGGTGTGCGCCTGTAATGAAGCTGTTTGGGTTAGTCATAAATTGACCTGTGTTGGTTGCGGGTTTGATCCCGCAACATTCACATTTAAAGGACGAGGCATCTCCATACTTACGGCTGGATACGAAAGTGCATCACCACCGAAAAATGTTGAATCGCAGGGAAAACCCAGAGAATAGGGGCCAGATTGCGTGTGCACGTAATGAAAAAAATATAAACATCGGGGGCAGAAGTCAAAATATACATCACCACAAAACAAGTCAAAAACTTAAAAAGCGAGTTTAAAAATTGTATATGCACAGAATAATGGGTTTAAATATTATTTCATTTCCCCTGCTTCCATATTTCAAGATAAATCTTTAATCTATTTTCATGTTAAAAATTGCAAACTTGTGCCTACTTTGCAAAGGTTTCTTGGCCGATTCTGGTGCAAAAATCATCGCCGACGCACTGCCGCACGCTTCCCTATTATTAGTATTACACAAATTGAATACAGCACGCAAATCTGGACCCTATTGAATTCTATATTCTCCGCCTCCGCCGGGTTTGCCAAGCTCAATGATAATTGCAAACGTAGAGTATTTATAATGATGATGAGATCTAAAATTAAAAACATATCAGCTTACCTAGCTGAAATATGTTAACAAAGTTATTGTTTGTGAAATTAAGGGTCTGGTCTGGACTCTGCACTGGCAACTGGATTCACCACTCGCTTGTTTACCCACCACTCCAGTATTTATTGTCTAACGTTATTTCCAAGTTACAAAGATAGGCAAACCCAGAGAATAGCGACCAGATGCGCGCGATGTATTTAATTTGTGTACAATCCTATGGAAGCGTGCGGTAGTGCGTCGGCGATGATTTTGCACCAGATTCGACCAACAAACATTTGGTAAAGTTGGCTTAAGTTTACACTTTTTAACATCAAAATCGATTAAATTTTCAAAAGATTTCTTGAAATATTGAAGAAGGGTAAAGAAAATAACATCTAAAACCATTATTGTGTTTATAAAACGTAATAAAAGACGTTTTTGGACTTGTTTTGTGGATGGTTACCTGTGTGTATTTTGGACTTCTGCCGCCGATGTTCGCAATTTTTACATGGCGCGCGCACGCAATCTGGTCGCTATTCTCCGGGTCTGCCCAAAGATATTGATGACATGGAGGGGTAATGAAGGCAAATGCGAAATTAGGGCAATTCATCAAAACCGTTCCACTTCAACTGTTTCTGAAAACGATCAACACTCGACTCGAGTCTCGAGTCTGACTCTCGGCCATGATTAGACAGAAAAATCTGACTCTCGGAGGGTTTTTTTTTAACGATTTCTGACTTTTGGTGGTGCCCCCTCCAGAGAGGAAGGATGCGTAGCCAGGCGATAGCCTCAGCGAAGCAAATCCTGATCGAAATAGACCCGTTTTATCGGTCTAGGCCATGATACACTCCACTCCCACATAAGCCGCCTGGCTCTTTACGAGTCTTCGCCAGTCAAATCCCCCATAACCCAGGGGGCGATTCAGTCCACAGATGGCAACAGCTACTGCGACAACAACACATCAGGCAAAAAGTAAAAAATAAGTTACGGTAATTTCACATAATTTTAATGATTAAAACAGCAAAAAATAAACTTTTATGACATTAAAATTATCATATACATACCCTTCTTCTATATTTTGGTGTGAATAAACTCAAACATCCATCAATCTGTTGCAAATCACGAAAAATATGGCTAGAATTTTGTCCAGAAATTACGGCAAAGTTGCAGTACGCAGAGATAATAACCTCGCATCCACAAGGAATCAGTCGTAGACGACTTCTAAAGGCATTCGCACATGAAATGAGTATTCTTGCTTTTTATTGTGCGAAAAAATATAAAACAGTTGCATAATACATTTGTTAAATTACATGAAAGTCAATTCATTTTCTATTTCTGTTCTTTTAATTGTTTCGATCTGTCAGATTCAAAGTGAAAACAATACGCAAAATATACATCGACATTTTTCTGGAAGTGAGGTAGTTCAATCTACGTCAATGCAATCAAACTGGATGACGTCAACGCAAAACAGTTCATCAATCCATCTTCTTCTTCTCCTCCTCCTTCTTCTTCTTCTTATTATTATTCTTCTTCATCTTCTTCTCCTCCTCCTTCTTCTTCTTCTTCTTCTTCTTCTTCTTCTTCTCCTTCTTCTTCTCCTTCATCTATTCTTCTTACTTTATCGATAAAGTTTTCTCACATGATGTATTTTATTTGTAATTTGATTGTTCATATAATTGTACTCTTTGGATGTGAATATCCTCTGCAAGAGGTTTAAAACATCTTTTTATTCGTCTTCCTCTTTTTTTCTTCTTCTTGTTTTCTTCTTCTTCTCCGTCTTCTTTATCATAGGCCACATTATGGTTAGAGTACCGCTGAGGTTGCAAAGTCTAGATTAACACAAAAACTGCGGCTAATGGCGCTAAATTCGACATGCTGATCGAGAGTTCATTTTTATTTGGCAGCTCTTCGGTGGGGAGAGGGTGGCTGGGGATCGAAGCAGGCATCTTTTTTTCTTCTCAGTTTTCTCCTTTTTCCTCTTCACTTCCCCTGGCTTCTCTTCTTCTTCTTCTATATTTCTTCTTTTTTTTAAATAGTTTTTCAGACACGAAATCTTCTCCCCCACAACCACACACTATATATCTCTCTCTCTCTCTCTCTCTCTCTCTCTCTCTCTCTCTCTCT
>BQKZ01010214.1:0-19467 GCA_036244855.1 Temnopleurus reevesii | reverse complement strand
CAACATGTTCATGATATCATGTTTCTTTTTAAGTAGATTTGAAGACAAAATTTGGCGATAAAAATATTGGCTTTTACCAAAACTGTACTTGGGCTTTAATTAATATTTAGGATACTTCGTCAAATAAAATTTCTTTAATCTTCACCAAAACTATACATGGGCTTTAAATCGTGATTCAAATTGTAAATTTGATGTTCACTCTTGAAACGAGCCGTCGTTTTTTTATTCTGGACAGAAATGACAGTGCCTCTGTCAAGAATGTTAAGTATTAATGAAGCGATCGTGATGAATAGCGCGTACGATCGGGGTTTGAATAGAATTCCTATAGGAGACTCAGATTCAATGAACAATGGCAATGCTGATTGGTGAATAAATTAGCGACACCGGCAAATTCTGTTGAAAAGTGATCGCACTATTTGGTATTTTCGGCCCGATTTATGCAATACAATTGATAGGATGTGCATACAACTATATCAAGGTCTATCTTTCATTAGTTATCTAAGCATATCATATATAATTTTTCACTTGATATATTTTAATAACTTATAGGCAATTTTATGCATCGATGTAAGGTTTATTTTTGTCAGGTACATAAGTAAACTGCGTAAATTAATGAAGTGAAACGAGACAACCGCGCACAACATGTCGTCATTACACCCCCTCCCCCTGCATTGCTACCGTCTTTGGAGGGGGCGGACAAATATTATTTGGTGTTTTTTATTGTGGTCATGAGAGAGAATTCGACATTCAGTCATCCGTATTCATGAAAAATGTTTATTAAGCCCTTTGATTGCAGCCTGGTTGATTTTGCTCACGCTCTGGTCTTTAAGCAGAATCGCAATTACTTATGATACTGCGACAATTTGTTTTCAATCTAGGATAAGGGGATGACTTGCTCGACCTGATTATTGCCTGTTTAGTCTACATCTGAAATACAACTTTTAGTTTTAAAGCTTCAACTCTTATCTTTCGATATAAATCTTAGATTTAATGGCAATTCTTATCATTTTACCTTTGACACCCAAAATTCATTGCCTTACTTCACTGGTACTTCCGTAATGTAAACATGAGGGATGCGTCTGCTTAAGTTTCCCTGAAAATAATCTTCAATCACTTGACGGTGGTGTGCCGAACATCTCTAAAATCCCTGCCACACTTTGCATCAAAAGCCAACATTTCTTTTTTTTTCACAAAGTGACGGTAGTCAAAGGGTAGTGTTGCATGCAACTATAAGGAAATAATTTTTTACTAATTTTCACTCATTTATCAACAGGATACTCTTTGAATTGTTGCTACGTCGGGACTTTGTATTCATGCAACAATACCCTTTGGCTACCGTCACCGGGGATGGGGAGGGGGGGGGGCTCAAAATTTTGGCTACCGTCACTTCATGAACATGAGGGATGCGTCTGCTAGAGTTTCCCTGAAAATAATCTTCAATCACTTGACGGTGGTGTGCCACACTTTGTGTCAAAAGCCAACATTTCTTTTTTCACAAAGTGACGCTAGTCAAAGGGTAGTGTTGCATCAAACACGAAGGAAATGCTCTTTTATTGAAATGTGTTTGTCTACCAATAGGATACTGTTCGAATCTTTGCTATGTCGGGACTTCTTTGTATTCATGCAACAATACCCTTTGGCTACCGTCACTTCATGAACATGAGGAATGTGTCTGCTAGAGTTTCCCTGAGAATAATATTCAATCACTTGACGGTGGTGTGCCGAACATCTCTAAAATCCCTGCCACACTTTGCATCAAAAGCCAACATTTCCTTTTTTTCACAAAGTGACGGTAGTCGAAGGGTAGTGTTGCATGCAACCATAAGGAAATAATTTTTTACTCATTTTTACTCATTTATCAACAGGATACTCTTTGAATTGTTGCTACGTCGGGACTTTGTATTCATGCAACAATACCCTTTGGCTACCGTCACCGGGCATGGGGGAGCTCAAATGTTTGGCTACCGTCACTTCATGAACATGAGGAATGCGTCTGCTAGAGTTTCCCTGAAAATAATATTCAATCACTTGACGGTGGTGTGCCGAACATCTCTGAAGTCCCTGCCACACTTTTCGCCGGTCAAAAGCCAACACATCGTCCGTGTTTTCACTATACATGTACCAAAGGGTAAAAGTGACGATAAGGAGACTTAACGCACGACTGGTATCAGTTTCTGTGCTAAATGATCGAGAGTCTTTTGCGTATTACACTCGTAAACGTACACCAGTCTTTCTTAAAGTCGTGCGTAACTTTAAGAACGACTTGGTGAAACTCCTCCCAGGTCAGTTTATGACTTTCTCTAGCTTGATTACAGGCGCACGCCACGACGCCTCAGTCGTTTTGATAGACGAGCAAATGTCATGCAACATTACCCTTTGACTACCGTCACTTCATGAAATCACAGACGATTCATTATGTGAATTCTTACAGGTCCTTATTAGGGATAATTCTCAGGGAATGTGCTAAGCTAACGCTTACGTGTGCCGACGTCGAGCACAAGGGGAGGCAGTCGGCTTAACTAAAAGTGTCCGCTCTGATTTTTTTTTTTTGCGCTCTAGGACCGTATTGGTAGAACGAATTCAATGTTCGCCGGCCGCATCTCGGCTCTTTACTCGAAGATGTGACTGATCTTTGACAGGGACTCCTCATTTGCAATCTCTCTCGCTTGAACTAGGTCGATATCATGCGCTGCAATTTTGCAAGTAGAGTGTTACCAATCGACGACCTGAGAAGAATACGATGTGGAATATAAGGTGGTGCCCAGTATTAACATTCAATTCATTATAAAGCACTAACAGCGGAGAAAAGCATGAATTTAAAGAGATCATGAACTTTGTGACGAACATCTCATTATTATCACCCATTTAATCCCGGTGACAAAAAATGCCTTCAAAACTTTGTGAAAACTTAGAAAAATTGTTCTCAAGCGCTCTATTGCAAATGATTATTATTATTACTATTATTATTATTATTATTATTATTATTATTATTATTATTATTAATATCATCATCATTATTATTATTATTATTATTGTTATCATTATCATTATTACTATTACCATTGTTATTATTTGTTTCATTGCTTTTTTTTGGAGGGGCGGGGGCATTATCAAAGACGTATCTCAAACAATAGTAGCCCCAAATCGTCTTCGTATCTAGCTTAATAGTTACCGACAATGCTCACTACTTTCTGGATTTGCAAAAGCAATACATGCAATTAATAAATAAGTACGTTGTCCATGTAAATGAGTAATGAACAAAATATGCACTAGGCCGCATAAAAAAATCATTTTTGCTATATGACCAGAGATTGCTGAATGCAGATTTAATGACATATCATTTTCCTGCCTATATCAATTTTTAGCGATGTGTTTTCACGCCAGATTTATTCATTATGTTGTAGAATGGACACAAACCTTTAACCGTGCGCTTTTTTGTTCCATTTATCCTCCAATTTTTTTTATACAATTTTTATATTACAGAGAGAGAGAAAAAGAAATAGTGGAGAGCAGGAGAGAGATATATAGAAATAAAGTTTTGAAGGAACAGAATAGACTGATAGTCATGAATAAAAGGAAATTTTACCCGGCGTACAGTATCCCAGGTATTACTTAAGCTTGGTTAGGATCAGGCGGTACACGGACTTACCCCTCTAGGGAGCCAACAGATTTGCATAGATGACCGAGTTAGGGGTGTATGAATACACGTTCTCAATACACGCTATGGGACGAAAATACATGGCCAAAAGAGTTCAGAGATCCCAACCCTTCTAAAATATTAATGAGGTCTATTTCATATGGATTCGAGGCTTTCATTGCAATGAATACCTGCGAGTGCAACTATTCTAAGCATGCTTACTCTCACTTTTGTACAATTGCTTCGTTATTCACATTTTAATCTTGAACCCATGCATATTCCGGGGTGGTTGGCATCTCTGAGAGTGTATGAATGATGTAGCAAGGTAGAAAAATAATATTACCAAAAGAAATTGTGGATGAATTAGGTGAAAGAATGTACGATTTAACCGATTTATGCTCGCATATTGTTCACATTTTGCTTTGATATATCTTGCAAGGTAGGGTAAGAAAATACACCCAATGATGGTCAGAGCTCATAGCAAGGATGTTGATAAAGTAGGAACTAGATACATGGGAGGACGAAAGGAAGAGAAATTAGGTGATACATGCACGTGATACAGAATGACTGAGGAAGATATTGAGGGAGCATGTGCATTAGATTTGAAACGAGTACTTGTATGTGGAAAATAGGAATTCTTCATTCTCGCCAAATTTGCCCATATTACTTGTTAGGTTTGACTGGGTTTTACTCATTTATGTCTGAAATTAGTAAAATAGTGATTAGTTCACCAGTTGACTACTCATCCAATCACTTTCATCTGTAGATCGTTTTAGGAGTGCATATTCCTGAATGATTGGAATCTCTAAGATGCATGATGAAGCTACTAGTATGTTGAAGTATGAAGACACGTTGAAGAATACGGGATATACCTTTCACTTCTTGCATATTTCTCACACTTTGCTTACATATTTCCCACAAGGTAAGAAAACGCACCCAATTGCGGCCTGGGTTCAGAATGTTGAAGTAGGAACGTGATACATGGGAGGACGAGAGGAAGAGACATTCAGTGATACATGTACGTGATGTAGAATGATAAAGGAGGAGGCTGAGGGAATATCTCAGTAGATGTGAAACAAGTATTTGTATGTAGAAAAGAGAGTTTCTTAACTATTTGGAAGTTAGATGTAGGTTTGACTGAGTTTCAGTCAGTTCTGTCTGGAAATTAGTAAAATTATGATTAGTTCACCAGTTCGCTCCCAGCTGCATCTCGGAGAGTGTTTGCATGATGAAGCTATGTTGATATTGTGTGCGCCAGATTGTGGATGAATGATTTTGAAGATTGTGCGATGTAGCTTTTATTTCTTGCATATTTCTTGCAAAATGCACACAACTGTGACCTGTGCTCATAGCAAGGATGTGGATGAAGTAGGATTGTGATACATTGGAGGGCGAGAGGAAGAGAAATTTAGTGATACATATACGTGATACAGAATGATAGAGGGAGATATTGAGGTAACTTCTTAAGTAGGCGTGAAACTACTTGTGTATAGAAAAGAGGAATTCTTCATTCTAGCCAAAATTGACCATATTTCCTGTTAGGTTTGATCGAGTTTTAGCCATTTATGTATGGAAATTACTAAGATAATGATTAGATCAACAGTTGGCTCCCAGTTAACCTACTCGTCCAGCCATTTTCATCTATAGATCGTTTTAGGAGTGCATATTCCGGAATGACTGGAATCTCTGAAATGCATGATGAAGCTACTAGTATGTTAGGGTATGAAGAATTGTTGAAGAATATGCGATATAACTTTTACTTCATGCATATTTTTCACACTTGCTTACATATTTCTTACACAATTGGAAACTGCACACAACTGTGACCTGTGCTCATAGCAAGGATGTTGATGAAGTAGGAACGTGATACATGAGAGGACGAGAGGAAGAGAAATTCAGTGATACATGTACGTGATGTAGAATGAAAGAGGAAGATGAGGGATCATCTACAGTAGATGTGAAACAAGTAATTGTATATAGAAAAGACGAAATATCAAAGAATTTATACTGCATAATGTAAAATATTTTACTACCCATTATCATGCAGAGATGCTACAAGAATGCTGAGGAAGAGGTGTAGGGAACATCTAAAGTAGATATGAAACAAGAACCTGTATGTAAAAGAGGGATTCTTAAAGGGTACGGTTTTATACTGTGCATTTTTGAATATTTTGCTACCCGTTATCATTATAAGAGCTAAGAACAATATATATGGTCCAGTAATGCTACTATAGAATGGTAAAGGAAGAGGTTGAGAGAACATCTGCAGTATATATGAAATAGGTACGTCCATATAGAAAAAAAGAGTATTCTTAAAGTTGTTTTTTCTTCTTTTACTGTGCAATTTTAGAATATACTACTACCTGTTAACACTATCTGAGCTCAGATCAATAGATTTAGTCCAGTGATGCCACTAGACCAGGGCTGCACTAGAATGACGAGGAAGATGTTGAGAGAACATCTTCAGTAGATGTGAAACAAGTACTTGCACAGAAAAAAAGGGATTCGCAAAGGGTTTTCTACAGTGCAATTCATAATATTTGTTTTACCTATAGACGAGCTCCGAACATTAGATATGATCCAATGATGCCACTAGACTGATAGAGGAACATCTTTAGTAGATGTGAAACAATTAGTTGCATTATAGAAACAGGGTGCTCTAAAAGGGTTTATACAGTGTGCTTCAATGCATTCTGCTACCTGTTATCACTATAAGAGCTAAGAACATCAAATATGGTCCAGTGATGCTACTAGAATGATAGAAGAGGAGGTTGAGGGAAAATCTTCAGTTGATGTGAAACAGGTATATGTATGTAGAAAAGAGGTATTTTTTGATATGTCATATACAGTGTAATTCAGAATATTTTACTACCTGTCACCACTGTATTTTATAAGAGCTTAAAACAATAGATTATTATGGTCCATTGATGCTACCAGAATGATAGAGGAAGATGTTGAGAGAACATCTTCAGTAGATGTGAAACAAACACTTGTATGTAAAAGAAGAATTCTCAAAATGGTCTTATACAGTGCAATTCTGATAAGTTCTCTACCTATTATCACTATAAGAGTTCAGAACAATAGATTTTGTCCAGTGATGACACTAGAATGGTTGAGAGAGGGGGTGGGGAACATCTCCAGTAGTTGTGAAATAAGTATTTACATACAGAAATAAGGAAGTTTTAAAGGGTTTTATACAGTTTACTTCATAGTGTTCTGCTACCTGTTATCAATATAAGAGTTCGGAACAGTATAATGGTCCATTCCGTGATGTAGAATGAAAGAGGAAGAAGTTGAGGGAAATGTGTAGTAGATGTGAAACAAGTGTTTGTATGAAGAAAAGATGGATTCGCAAAAGGTTTCATACAGTGCAATTCATCATATATTTTTTATACCAGTAGAAGAACTCAGATCATCAGATGTGGTCCAGTGATGCCGCTAGAATGATAGAAGAGGAGGTTGAGGGAATATCTTCAGTAGATGTGAAACAAGTATATGTATGTAGAAAAGAGGTATTTTTTAATATGTCTTATACAGTGTAATTCTGAATATTTTACTACCTGTTACCACTGTAAGAGCTTAAAACAATAGATAATTATGGTCCATTGATGCTACCAGAATGATAGAGGAAGAGGTTGAGAGAACATCTTCAGTAGATGTGAAACAAGCACATGAACAGGACAGAGGGATTCTGAAAGGGATTATACAGTGCGATTCGTGTTAATTTGCTACCTGTTATTACTATAAAGATCTCTATAAGACGATAGAGGAGGAGGTTGAGAGATCATTCTGGGTAGATGTGAAATAAGTACCGGTATGTAGAAGAGAAGGATATTTGAAGGATTTTATTCGACATTTTGTTCGACATACAGTGAAAATCAGAACATTCTGCTACCTGTTATCACTATGAGAGCTCAGAACAATAGTTACGATCCAGTGACGCCACTGTTGCCCCTTTTGTCGTGTGTATAGTGATAATAGGAAGCAAATAATTTAGACTTGCAGTGTACTCGCGTCGGATTTGGAACGTTCTTAAGCTTGGTTCGAAACAGGCAGTACACGAACTTATCCCTCAAGGGAGCCAACAGATTTGCATAGATGACCGACTTAGGAGTGAATGGATACATGTTGTTACCACACACTGTAGAATGAAATGTCGTGACCAAAACTAGTGTATGCATGATGAAGCGAGGTAGAAGATTGAGGATACTTGCACGAGGAGAAAAGGAGCAACAGCGCACCTTTCTTTTGAAAAATGCAATATTTCTAACCCAAAAGGGTTCTCCAAGTGTGGCAAGATGCAATGTTGCATTATTTTCTAACTGCGTGAGAGATTTATTTAAAAAAAAGGGGGGAGGGCGTCTCATTTGCACAACTCTCGAGTATGGTACTCTCTAGTTTATTCAGCTTTTAGCAATTACATGTGGATTGTAGGAGAAACCCATCTTTTAATTAGAAAGAAAATAATTTGAATTAGATGTATAGGGCAAAAAGTTCAAAATGCATGTGCAAGACTCATCTACCGTCAACCCAAATTCACTTCCTGTACACTTCTTCTGAGAAAGCTTCATTGGTTACCAATCCGGCAAAGAATTCCATTCAAGATTTTGTTAATTGTATTCAAATCCTTACATGGTCAAGGCCCTAGCTATATCATAGAACTCATCAGATTCTAAGACCAGTCACACTGTCGCAGCCTGCGCAGCTCTAGAGATACACGAATAGGCCTACTCCACATTCCTAACCACAAAACAAAACTCACAATGGGAGACCGTGCTTTTGCCCTAGCAGCTCAAAAACTTTGGAACAGCTTGCCAATCCATATCAGAAACTCTCAATCCCTAAATACATTCAAGTCCAACTTAAAAACATATCTTTTCTCTTAAAAACTTCTTTATACAATTTGGCATTAAGAGATAATTAGCGCAGCTGAATATATTTAGTTTAGTAATTACGCTATATAAATCCATGTATATTATTAAAAGAAAACAGCAAATGCTTGAAAATGACTTTTTAAAAAGACTTTTGCTGGCATCATGCATGTCAAGAAGTATTGGAATAACCAGGCTCATGCATGCACCTCACCGTAATAGTTCCATTAAGGAGAGAATGAATACGTTCAAGAAAGTTCAGAATGAGACAGAGAGAATGAATACGTTTAAGAATTCCGAATGAGACAGATGTAGAGTTCAAATTTGAAGTGATCAGGGTGATAACCTGACGATTAGCTCGAGACCTAGAAGGATAGCAAGAGTCCATCACACTCGAGTAACGATTTAATAGCATTGCATGGAGTGTGGAACAGTCGGGGCTTTAATCTTCATAAACTACTCAGCTTGATAAGAGCTAAAAGGGTCCAATGGACACTTAGCTTTTTGGTTTAAAAACTACTATTTGACTAAAATAACCAGAAAGTTATATTTCTGACCACAATTCTAATCAATTTGAAAGGAGAAGAGGCAGAGAGCGTCACATGAGAAAGCTATGCATGCTCGAAGAATAGACTTTCGTTGGCATCTCGCATATCAAGAAGTATTGAAATCACCAGGCTCATATACTACCTCATGAAGGAAACGCTGAAGATGTACAGGAATTCCGAATGAGACAGATGTAGAGTTCAAAGTGATCAGGGGCCAGTTGCTCGAAATAGTCTTAGCTATCCTCTTCATACTAAGGCGTATTAAGTTCTTGCGCCACCCTCCTAACATAGTCGTATCGACGCTAATGCCTATGTTACGAGGGTGGCACAAGAATTCAAGACGCCTTAGCAAGAAGAGGATAGCTAAGACCATTTCGAGCAATCGGCCCCTGATAGCCTGACGATTAGCGGGAAGCTAGAGACCTGGGATAGATACCAAGAGTCTTTCACTTGGCAAAATTCGTATCATATTGCAGGGTGTGCGGAAAGCCAGGGCAATACTCTTGACAAACTAGTAAGATTGAACAGTTAACACTACAAGGATCCCAGGAGCCGGCCCCGGAGATAAATAAAATAAATATAAACTTTATGATGTTGAAAACTCTACGTAATTTCATGTCAAGGTTTTTACCTGTGTAATAAGTATTTGACAAAATTGCTCTTTACCCTAACTTTCGTGATTTTTTTTTTTTTTTTTTTTTGCCATGCATAGTTTTCTACGGCAAAACGTTTAATTCAACGAGCCCTTAGGGACACTAACCCTCCATTATTTTCGACAAAAGTACTAGATTCTTATTAAAATAACCAGAAAGTTGCATTTCTGACCATATTCACAGTACATGTAGGCTACTCTTAATCAGATTGAAAGAGAAGTCGAGATGTGTTAGATTGCCAGGCAGACAGAAGAATAAAGGCACTTTCGTTAGCATCATGCATATCAAGAATTATCGGACTCCTTTGGCTCATGCGTGCACCTCAACGTAATTGCTTCATTAAGTTGTTAATTACGGAAAGAAAGAAGACGTACAGGAATTCAAAATGAGACAGATGTAGAGTTCAAATTTAAACTGATAAAGGTGTGTAGAAAATTGGAATGATTATGAGTAATTTGATCAGGGTGATAATCTGACGATGAGCGAGAGACCCGGGAAGGATCAGAAGATTGTATCATGAGATGCAACCTAATGAAAAGGGTGCTCAAATGGTACAAACGTTTACAAAAAAAGTCCAATTAATCTGCCCCAAAACTGGAAAAGGTACATTATTGCAATTTTTCCAAGCACACGCTCAGCAAAATGATTATATGAAGGGTGCAAACTACAGAAAAAGGTGATGTTGTTTTTTTTTATTCAAAAATGGACTTAATGCGTCTTTCCGTTCTTCTTTGGAGACCTCACTTTCGCTAGCTGATATTCTCTTTCATTCAGAAAACAAAATCAAGAAAAAAAAAATAAAATGAAAATTGAAATAAATCCATCGAGGTGATGTTTCAGATAAGTTCTAAAAAAATAATCAAATATCTGATCTTTTTATCTCTCGATATGAAAATCGCGATTTTACAAAATCTGTATTAAACGGGGGCAATAATCAAATAAAATAAAGCTGAATCAGGCCATAAAAACTCAATTTTCCGAATGCTCCTCAACTATGTCATCTTTCTGTGCTAAAAATGTATTTGAAGAAAGATGAACAATATTCTCATCTTTAATGAGACTCCAACGAGTCTGCGGGAACCATTAGAGCATTGCGCCACGAACATTAGGAGTAGTTGAGCTTTCTCCACCGCTCCGTTAAACATGTTTAATAGAGCAGTCACACCAACAGACTGTTCCCATCCTGCTCTCAAACCGCAACAACAAAATTGTGATTATTACTGTCTATTCCGTGTGAAATATCATGCGTGAATGTTCTTTAAATTACCAGACCTTAATTGTGTTGATTCATTGATTAAATAGATCTTATTTATAGCTCATACTTCGAATTGTAAGGCTAACTCACACATTGGCGTTTTCAGGGCGTTTAAGTCTGCGTCAGCCCATCGTTTTTTGAAAATGAAACGCTCTTGGATGCACAAAGACGCAGATTATTAAGGTGAACTAACGTTCGGCGTAAGATCTTGAGCGCAACCCAAACGTCATTACACCGTCTTATAAGGCTATCCTGGGACGACGCAGGCTAAAAACGCAAAGGTGTGAGTCAGCCTTAGTAAGATAATTCAGTTTGGGAGCAGGATGGGTTCGGTCTGCAAGTGTGACTGCGCTATAAAGTGGGACATTTCAGATCATTAACCGTTGGGATTGAATACGTTATTAGGATGATAATGGGATTGCTCAGCTATTGGCGCGTCAGTATCACTATGAGCAGAAAGTACAACGGCCTGGGACAAACTAAACAACCTCCATTCGAGCATTAACAATAGCTAGATGGATACACACACATACATACACACAACACACACAAACACACACACAAACACACACACAAACACAAACACACACACACCCAGACATACACACACACATGCACACACACACACACACACACACACAATCAACCCTTCTCATTTTACGAATAAATGTTGATCAAGAGTCGCACATTCGACATGTTCGACTTTCTTTTTTTGTCCATCTAGCTATTATGAATGCTTGAATAAAGATTTACTTTCTCCTACAAGTTTCTTTTCTCCTTCTGCTCACAGTGTATATAGCCTGAAGGCATGCCAACATCGGTAAACGAAATCTTGGTGCATCAATGCACTCATGATGTTTTAACTTCCCTCCTTTTCTTTTCTCGAAGATGCGATTTTCATTTAACATTTTATTTCTTTAAAAAGAGACGCTGTTATTTTTACGTTTCCCTCGGAGACAAATGAATGAATCATGGGGTGGTCTTTAATTGATATAGGGGATTCGCACAACAAACTATATGTAGTTGAATTGACTACAAATCTGTCAGCTGGGATCCAACTGCAATTCGCGTCAAATTTGATTGTATTTCCTGTTGGGTTTGACCAGGATGATGGTTTGACCGAGTTTCAGTCATTTCTGACTGAAAATTTAAAAAATACTGACTGGTTCGCCAGTGGTTCCCACCTGACTACTCGTGTAGTTATATTGATAGATTGATAGTAGTTATATAGATTATTTTAAGACTGTATAGGATTACTAAGTTATTTTAGGCTTTTTTTTCATTTTCGGGAGAAAAACAAACCTCTCCAAGGAATCAGAGTAAGATTTTTTTAGAAGATAAAAGAAATACTGACTGAATCGCCAGTGGTTCCAACCTGACTACTCGTTTAGTGATTTTAAATAGATTATTTTAAGAGTGTACATGATTACTAAGTTATTTGAGGCTTTTTCTCCTTTTCGGCAGGAAAAAAAAACTCTCCTAAGAATCAGAGTAGGATTGTCCGGAAATGCATTATAACGAGTACCTGCAGTGTGAAATTCTAATAACCCACCACTACTCCACTTTCCTTTTCGTTTGGACAACAATTTCCTTTATCAAACGTCCTGGAATTTTCCCTAAAATAGTGGATGCCTCTCAAATTTGAAAAACATAATGAAAGTGTTTTCGCCTCTGTTCGTGCGTCTTCTTCACGTGTTCATATCTGGCTCTGTTTAAAATTCAACACCACCGCGCAAATTGGCAATCCCAATGACGTCACTGGGTGAGAGAAGCGAATTACCGGCGAGTCACCCTATTCAGGATGGAGGGTGCGGGATGGATTATGCAAACAGAGCTTGTTGGGAAGAGGAGCAGGGCGACCACCGATGAGCGATTCGATTAGCTGTGTAATGAGATTGGAGTTTAAAGGAATGACAAGGTGGGAGCCATTGTAGGGGAAATAATAAGGCGGGGTTATAAAAGGAGAAGCAGAATAGATAGAGAGACGGGAGAGTGAGAGATAGAGAGGAGGGGTGGAGATGGAGGAAGTGGAGGGGAGAAGATGTGAGGGATTTTGAGAGTATAGTCTGTCGGGAAGTCGCGGTAGATTATATGCTGTTTATTACTATTAACACGATATAATATATTTCCGAATAATTAAGTCGAACGCAGATTCAATGCTCCTATGCAATGCTATTCAAATCGGAACCGGCTTGTCATTGTTGTGTCTGCATACTTTAATACACGGCGTACGGCTTTATTGTCTGCGTTCGACTTAATTTTTTGAACATAGTATATATCGTGTTTCTTTTGAACATTGTTATTTCATGTGACATTTATTTACTTCTCAGAAACACTGTTGTGGGACCTGATTTCAAGTTCAAGTTGCATTTAACCATCATCTCTCCAGACATTTATTTCCGAATCTGAGCCTCTTCTGTCTGAGTTAAGTCTCCTAAAGAGTGATGGGCTTTTTAGCTCTCTACATCGAGCTTATATAGGTCATTTGCATTACTCAATCCTTGCACAAATATGTTGAGGCGATGGTGAAATATGTTTAGATAATGCCAAATGTCGAACCATATTCGGAAGGGTTGCGGAATATATGTGTAAGCAATATCAGAAAATTCATAAAATTACAAGCATCATCGTGATCATTTGAAGTTTTTGTGTTTTTCTATTTAAAAAAAATCGAATTTCCTGACAAAATTACAGATTGCAGATTAAATGTAATTTTACGTAGATGTAATTTTACTCAGGGAAGACATAACATCATGGAGGCCTCCCAAGAAGATAACTCCAAGTCAAGCAGCATTCTTCTTACCTTCTACCTTTCCTCCAACTTTCCTCGACCATTTTCTACTGCACCTTGAGCATCCAGCAGGATGGATTCGGCGCATTATAAATTGCATCTATTATTATTATTATTATTATTATTATTATTATTATTATTATTATTATTATTATTATTATTATTATTATTATCATGCAATAAATCAAATAATCTGATGACCACGTCAAATCTTCTTTAATAGTTTCAGAACTGTATATCATCCGTATAACCACAAAATTAGACACACACAAATAAACAGACATACATACAAACACACTCACACCAACACACATATGCACTCAAATGCACAGAACTCAACCATACATAAAAATAACCCACATCCGAAAAACACGTGCATTTGCATGCTCACATAATATACACATTGTTAAATGCACTGCCCATTTGAATTCGGTATGAATATATCATAAAACTTGCATTGGCAAAATTATTTTTCCCCTGGCGATAATTTCAATAATTTTTCTCCCCCATTATTATTAATTACATTATTATAGATACGTATCACACGATACGTCATATTAAATGTCCTATACTAAAAGTTATTCACGGTGAAATAAATTGTTAGCGATTAGTGTGATCATAAAAGCTAATCACTCTTCATTCCGTAATCATTGGTCCACGAATAATGAGTTATTACGTTTAAAGGCCTTTGGTAAGAGTAAATAAGATTAATTCGAACGATATTCATTATGGAAACGAATTAACCCGTAAATTAGGACAATAAACGAGGCTAAATTCCTTTGGAATCAAATATAGAATTTATTTCATTTATCTACATCCGTTTCACTTTTACCTTTTCACAATTGACATCATTCAGATAATATCATATCTGATATAAAGTATTTGATAAAAACGATAACCCTATACTGTTTGATCATGCCTCTGGTACAGTACGGAAGACATGGGCAATATTGCACGACGTTTATGTTGGGTAACAAGTTTGCTAAATATCCGGAGATAAAAAGCAAACGAAGAAAATATCTAAGCCACTCTCTAAATTAGAGCGATTACAAAGTAATCTATATCAATTGTCCTGGATGACAAATCTAAAAATAAGATATATATATATGTAATCCATAAAGTTGATTGATATTTTCAGATTAAGTCATATTGGTTATTGTTATTTTTAATCCATTTGGATTGACTTTCATTTCTAATCGACAGCTTGGATTAAAAAAGTGATCTTAATGGGTAAAATTCAATCTAACTTGATTTTAGAATATTATCACCAATTCACATATTTTTGTCTCTGATTGACTTCTAGGACAATAAAAAAAAACTACTCTGGGATCGCTCGAACTTAGTGAGTATAAGCATGGCAAGGCGAGCTTCGAGCATTTTACATTAGTTGATGAGCAAATCTTTATTTTGCTAAAATGTTTCGCTTACATCCCTTATTTTGAATATAGACAAAACACCTTGTACCTGCTCTAAACAGCTAGAAAAGCGAACCTCATTTTTACAATAACGACTCTGCTACCAAGATATTCATCTTTTCAGATGTACATTATAACTATTCCGTCACAGCGATCACATTACTTGATGCAATAATCCAATTCATTATACAAGACAAGATTAACAGGAAATGTGTTAATTTTCTATATTGCACGTGTAATACTTCCCTGAAAATATATCTTTAAAATAATTAAAACGAAAAATATGACAAATTTACTTTCTACATTTTACGGAAGACACATATAGGTGTTTTCATAATTATGCTCGAGCTACACTAACCACTTTCATAATCGGTTTTATAACCTTATAATAGCATTTGTGGAGTTGTAAACCTTTGTCGTCTAAATGATGTCAGAAATCTTTTTACTTCTGTGAACACTTGAGACTTTATAACATTCGTCGTTTAATTGATGGGGAATACTAGACAATTCACAAAAATTGAATCTTGTATCAGCAACTATATATAAAGACGCCTTAACATGAAATTTACCAAGCTGGGCGTTTCTAGGACATTTAATAAGAAAACTGTACTAGATGGCGAGATAATTGTTGATGTGATAAGGGCCCTGTAACACAAAAGAGATACAATAAATTGGAAATTAATCGTATCTCTTTGATACACGTTTTGCCATAGACTTACGATTAATATTTATCGTAAGTTTAATTGAATATTTTATGTTACAGGCCCCTGAGCAAATAATGATAGCTTGGACGAATTTCAAGTGAACGTGATCTACATACGGGTTCTGCGATAATTCTTACACAATTATCATTAGGTGAGGAAAAAGAAGGATTTTTGTACACCGGTTATACCATACTATCTACACACTCAGAAATAAGGGCGCAGTTTTGCACCATAAGGAGAGCAGCCGCTAGTACAGTAAATGCTGGATATACTTTGAAGTGTGTGGCACGTCGAAATTTAAAAACATGGGATAATACTATTTTTCAAGGATTTATGTCGTCGCACTAAGAAATTAAAGTTTAATTTTGTACCTTTAGTGGTTCAGCTATTAGCTTTTATACGATATTAGCAGCACCCTTTTGGGTGTAGATATATATAGTTAGGATTGATATATATGTACCATTTTGGGAGATCTCCATCTTATATGGTTATGCTATTGTAATCGCAGCTACACCACCAGGGGTACAGAATGCACCATCATTGCCAAGTGTGTAGTTCTAACATGACCATATCATGTTCATTATCACCCAAAATTCTTCCCGTTTTCTACATAAAATTATCTAAAAACAACTTTCCTTGATTGAGACCAAGCATCGTTCATTTATTCATTGGTATAAGAAAATTACACAAGGTTCAGTTATTTTGCACACTGTCTTGGAGTCACACCCGAGACATTCACTTATGCTAAAACGCATTGTACAGTATCTGTCTTATGGGGGATTGTGCAAGGGATTTACACACGTATCACGTACCCAGTCTGCTGTTCTCTGTCTCCTGATATCTTTATTTGTCTTCGTTACCACTCCATGAGCCTCAAGTTTGTCTCTGAGCTCATCCATGCAAGTTTTGTTGTTATTATTGCTGTCATTACTTCCATTGCCACCCTCGTGTTCTTTGGTATTAGACGTGACGTTCTGTCCCAAGGATGGTCTTTTGGCCGCTGCTGCCCCCGTACCTGCTCGGCTAGGCGGTGAGGAAGAGGTGGGGTTCTTCAGCCAGGAATCTCCGATATACTTATGGATTTGCGAGACAGATCCTCGGCGCTCAGCCTTGGGCTCCAAGAGCTTACGGCACAGTTTCAGAAGCTTTGGCGTGAAGTTGCGCCACGTTGGCGGCGCCACCGTGATCTTGCGCTTCTGCCATTTGGTGAACTCCTCGAAGGATGAGCTACGGGTCGGATCAGCAACCTCCCAGGGGAACATCCCCGTGAGGATGCAGAAGAGCATTACGCCAAAGTGCCAGGAGTCTTGACTGGGCTCCAACGCGAAGCTCTCGTTTTCAAGCGCCTGCGAGACTTCGGGTGGCGAGTACGGTATCGATCTGGCGTTCTTTCGTACCAATGATCCTCTCCGACGGGTATGGCTAAAGTCTGAGAGCTTGGCGACTGTAAGATCCTTATCAAACAGAAGAACATTCTCCGGTTTGACATCGCCGTGAACAAGTCGTTTGGAATGTAGGAAAGACAAAGCAGCTGCTACTTGGGCAAGACAAGATTTCACACGAATTTCATCCAATCCCCTTTGCGGAGGAATAGCTTCAAGAAGGTCCCCATAAGGAGCGTACTCCTGGAGCATCATATATGAATCGGTTGACTCAAAGGTGTCTGGAAGCGTTGCTACAACTGCAGCATGGACCGACAGCTCACAGCTCAGCACAATTTCCCGATGAAAGTCTTTGAATTTGATATTGTCCTTTTTAATTTGCTTTAAAGCATATCTTACTCCTGATCGTTTGTCCACTATCAACTCAATCTTTCCGTAGCTCCCTTCCTTCAAGATCCCTATGGGTGTGTACTGTTGGGATCCGGGGAAGGGTGATACAGGAGTACCCGAGTCACCCCCACCAGACCCTCCCGTGCTTTCACTCAGTTTACGCTGTGCCATCGTGCTATCCCTCTCAACCGAAGGCATTTGTACAAGCTATCCCCATTCCATCCTATCGCAAAAGCTAAATTTAACTCTAAACACAGACGAAAATAAAAATATATATATATTTCTTCTCTTGTAGAGTATTCTTCGTCAGATATTGACCGAACGCTTCCGTTGTATTTCTCATGGTATGGTTATACTCCTTGAATTTACCTCTCCAATGTTTCCAAACAATTAGAGCCGCGGGTGCTGCTTTTCCAGGATTTATTGCAACGTTAATGCATCTTAATGTGTCTAGGGATTATATTCCCGCCGTAACTAATGCAATATTCAATCATGGCAATGAAAATTTGTCTGCGTGATCTGTATTAGTTGCGCATCCAACTCGGTCTAGAAGTCTACACGGATTATCCAATAATTCCTCTTCAAAATTCAGGCTTATACGGATTATTTTCCTTGTAGCACCAAATGAGGAGTCATTTTCTTCCATTCGTCTTGAAAGTGTGAGCATACTTATACCAAACCTTAAAAACAATATGTTGGTTTATCCCTATACATGATTGAAAAATAGAATATTGTTGTTGTTGTTTTTCTCTCTCTTTAAGATTTGCGCTCCTATTTCTGTATAAGATCATGTATTCAACGGCATGTCAATAATTAATCAGTCCTGTAATTGATGTTCACATCTCATGACGATTTATGAGGGACAATTTTTGCTGATATTATAGCAGTCGAATTCCAAACAAAAAAGTCCATTTTGTCCTTTCTTGTCTTTTAAATCAATCAACGAAAATCGTGAAATATAAGTCAAAGGGTTCCGTAACAAATACGATCCGATGACTTGTATTCGCAATCCACAGATTTTGAATCGCTTGTCATGAAAATTATAATTCCTTGAGTATGGAGAGAGTGCGACGACATAATACATTTGCTCTTCTATTTTTTCCACAAAAGTTATCAGTCTTTCGGCGCCCATGTAGTGGTGCCGCCTTCCAAATATGCTGCCAAGAAATTAGTTGAGCGAGCACTGCCTCTCAGCCATGGCCGGATCCGCATCATCGTATCGATTATTTGGTCGGATAAAAACACGAAACAATGATAACTCAACCTACTTTCTCCTCGATTACCGGCATCCCTTCTAAAGTTTGGACATTAAGTACCCGATGATGCGCTCCCCGCCGTTTCGCATTGTCCATCTCTTGATTTCATTAACACGTCAACCGCATGTGGATAAACTAAACCACGCAATTTTCTCCCTCCGTATTATTTGTAAATAATCACACGGCGCAGTTGGCACATGCACTTGATCGACTACCAGTGTTGGAATGTCGAGCAATAGATGCTTGCATACTGATAGCTACACTGTCCCGAACGAAAGGGCAGATGCTCTCCCTCGGTGGATTCCAATGGGGTACTCCGTATTAAGTTTCTCTCCTCCTCTTCCTCTCATTTCTTCGAACACACAGCTTGAAAAGGCATATTCTATTTCTACTTATCCCAGATCGTTTTCTCTCCCACAGCCGCTATTATTTTTCCCATTTACCTTTCTCCTTTAATTATTGTCTTCTTACATTTACATGCGCATAGGTACTTGGGGTAGCTAGGGCGAGGAGGGAGGGGGGGAAGTCGCGGTCGGATGTGGCGTGGATGCCACGGTAGGAATAA
>BQKZ01010209.1:0-21806 GCA_036244855.1 Temnopleurus reevesii | reverse complement strand
TGCACTCTTCATGGTGCATCATTTCATGATCCAATTCATAGGGTTATTTCATGAGCCATGTTCATACTGTCAAACCTTCGAACAATTTTGCTGAAAAACAAACATGAAACTGTTCCTTCCCGTTTCCTGAGTAAACTGTATTCCGACGATATCGCGAGAATACAAGTACGCCCGTTCCGATTTCTGTGTATTTGCTGACGTCATTTCAAGGGCAGGCAGCTGAGGTCCTTCGAGCCAATTTGCAGACGCTTATGAAAATCCAAAAATTTACAATATAATGGTAACATTGTAGGGATGTGTTTATTTTATTTTCATATCTTTATCTTCAAAATTATTCAAAAACATTTTAAAAACATTTACACAAATTTTTAGATTAGTTATTATAAAAAGTGATACTTTATTGCAAATTGGCAACTTACATTAGGGCTGTGTATTGAAGATCATTCACGACAGCTGAGTGAGTACATAATGATTTTTCATCTAAATGCTTCTTTTGCGTTTGTATTTGATTTAGCATCGAAGAAAACACTATTTTAAGCATTCTAATTTTTGTATGTACCACTGTGAGGTGTTTATGAGATCATGCATGTCTTGAAAATAGAGTTAATCTAAATTTTATTGTCCGCACTTCATGATTTTTAGGAGAGACCCGCAGAGCTCAGAGTCAGAGCTGAGTGTGATGTGAATTTGTATTGTTTTCAATGGTCTGTGATTCTGAATGAGGAACAACACGGTTTGCATTGAAGTGCTGTATAGGCTGACTGTGCCAGTATTTGTGTTGCACTTGCTGACTTTGTACTGTAGAAATTTAGGGATTGAATTAAGCTGAGTGTGGCATACTAGAGATGGCAAACCCGGAGAATGAATACAGATTTGTGCGCGATATATTCAATTTGTACAATCCTATGGAAGCGTACCGTATGAGCACCGGTTTCCGGCCGCTTAAGCAGTTTTGCTCTTCCACAAGTCACAAGATCCAGCATTTCAAGTTTATTTTTAGATCATAATTTAGCCGAAATTCTGGGCTTTTAATTGATGTGCATAACTTAATGAATGGCGCCCTTATATTCGCGCAGCAATCGCCGATCGCCAAGCGACATGGGGCGGGTGTTTTCGGCCGCCTGCCTGGTGAATTGAGCCTCCATAGGGATTGTGTTGAAGCGTACGTGCGCTTATTTGGGCGCGCATTTAACCAAAGTGCGCGCCATGTGCGCGCCATAGACAAACTGCATGATGTTTGGTGGCCGGAAACCGGCCCATGGCCGGAAACCGGTCCTCGTACGGTATGCGGTAGTGCGTAGGCGATGCGATTTTTCCACCAGATTCGACCAACAAACATATTTAAAGTTGGCTCAAGCTTACACTTCTTAACACCAAAATTGATTAAATTTTAACAAATTTCATGAAATATGGAAGGAGGGGAAAGAAAATCACATTTTACCAAAGTTATCACTTTGGACTTAATTTATGGATGGTTACCTGTGTGTATTTTGGACTTCTGCTGCCGATGTTTGCAGTTTTTACATGGCGCGCGCACGCAATCTGGGCCCCGTATCATAAATGTTTGCGATTAATTGCTAATCTGATAGCGACATCAATCGCTAGTCAATGGCAACTCATGTACTAAAGTTTGCAATTGATCGCAAAATCAAATAGCGATTAATCTCAAACCTTTATGTTACGGGGCCCTGGTCGGTCGCTATTCTCCGGGTTTGCCGGGATATGCGTGCCACACTGCCCGGTTGCTCATCATGGCCTGATTGACATGTAATGTAAATTGTAACTCGCATGCTTGGTGAAATGAAGACTTTTTCCTGAAAATCATCAACTGTGTGTTAAATGAATGGGATGCAGAGAAAGATGACAAATATTTTGAACAGGAAAAATGAGAGGGGTGTATATTTCATCTAAAATGACATTGTTCATGATCATATTTTGCTTAGATATTTCTCACACACTCTCGTTGGGATATAACATCAGATTAATTTTTTTTCAAGCTGATACTAGCTTAGGTGCGCAGACGTTAGACCTCCCATCAGGATTTTTCCCCCTATTGGTCTACCTTTGTATAAATTTCCCAACATCTGATACTGTACATGTCTTATCTTCCTTGCACATCAAGCTTAATTAAAAAGAAAATGGACAGATTGCAAATTCTCTTTGACATTTATTTTGGCAAGTTTATTATTGGTGTTAGTGCTAATGCATTTTCGTATCCAGCCGTGTACAGTACATGTACCAGCATGTGCGGCGACAGTATGGAGAGTCCTCGTTCTTACAACGTCCCTTCCTGTGTACATCGACGCGAGTGAAGGCTGGATAAGAAAGTGCATTAGCGCTGGATGCTTTTTATTTATGTTTTTCCATGATCTTGTTTCAGAGTTGCATGCGGTGAGAAAATGGTTGGATTTAACATCAGCAGGACAGGATTAAGGAGTCGGATTATTCATTTCAAGAACAGTACAAATTGTTTCAAAGCAAATTAAGTCCATGTTTCTGCCTTCATGTTCTATTGAAAGATGAACATTTGCACAGAAGTACCTTTACGAGATTCGCTCCTCTTTGCACCACCTGCTTAACAATGATATTTCGTTGCTATGGATGAATTTGTAACTATCATTCCAAGATGACAACTTTGGGCTTGGAATCTCTAATAACGCTTGAGATACTGTTGAACTGAGGCAGTCCAAGTATAGTTTGTAGAATCTCTAAGGACATCAGCTTTGAACAGAACTTTGACAACTGTGTAATTGACCACTAAACAGCAAACAGCAAATGAATGTGCAAGTACTGGGTGAAATACATATAGGAGGAGAGTATTATCAGACCAAGAATTGTTAAGGACAACATTGTAAGGAGTAACACGAATTTGTGAATAAATTGAAGTCTAAACCCACACCGTGGAAATAGCCAAAGTTCTTGTGTGCAATAGGGGACATTTTTTTTGGCAGTGGTTGGATCGAACTACATGTAGTACGGAAGAACACTATTTCACCATCGCTCCAAGCCTTGCAGTGTAGATAACTGCATATCAGGGTCAGATTTGGTGCGATAGGCGACGACTGGTGGCAGCAGTGGGATCGAACTAGCAACAGATAACAATATTCCACCAGTGGCCCCAAGCCATGCAGGGTAGATAACTACGCATCAGGGTCAGATTTGGTGTGATAGGCGGTGGGATCGAACCAGTAACAGATAACAATATTTCACCAGTAAGGGAAAACACTATTACACCACAGCTCCAAGCCATGCAGGGTAGATAACTACGCATCAGGGTCAGATTTGGTGCGATAGGCGACGACTGGTGGCAGCGGTGGGATCGAATCGTATGGCCTCCAGAGACAACATGGACAACAAGGGCAAAGGCAAGGGGGTTGATAAGTCATCCTCGGCCTCTGCGGATGTGAAGAAGCAGGTGATGGTGAGGGTGGGGGTGGATGGGGACCAGGTGAAGAAACCGGGCAAGAAGAAGCCGAGTCAAAAAGAAGTGGTGAGTATGTCCTCTTTGTATCTTAGTATGGAAGCCTTAAAGACTTGGTATGTGCTAGAAACGTTTTGCTTTCATTAAAAGCAGAAAATTCAGATGAACCAACGAAAAAAAGTTTGCAGCAAATCGGACAATAAATAAGAAAGTTATGGATATTTCAATGTTACAACTCGACAATTATTTGTCATGCAAATTGGCAACGTTGTGTCACGTGATACGTATGCCGTAGTTCATGCACTTCTCTGCGAGCATTTTGTCATACCTTATTGTTAAAAATATCCCCCCCCTTCTGAATGCTTAATGCAAAAAAAAACCCAGTTCTTTGTCATTATATACAAGGGTAAAGATACATTTATTGATATAACCTTCTGAAGATTACAAAAAATAAGCATTTGTATTGCAAAATGGATTTTTAAAAACGTGACATACATCATCACATGTGACCGAAAGCCACATGTTATGATGAAAGCCGTACATAGTAACTTATGAAACCATCGTTTCATAATGAACATTGAAATATTCATAGAACTTTCCTTTTTCTTGTCGGATTTACTTCAAACTTTTTTTTATCTGTTCGTCTGATTTTTCTGCTTTTAATCAAGGAAGATTGTTCTGGTGCAGACCAACTCTCTAAATTACACCCTCCAAAACATCATACATGTTGGGCCATCAAAGGTATTATTAGGTAGAATTGTTCTGATTGTGATGTACAATGATTTAAATAACTACTTTGAAAAATTGCTTAAGGTGGTTGAAAAAAGTGCTTTTTGTTTTAATTATTGGAACAGAGTTCATGTATAAAATAAAACCTGCATACTTAAATATATGCACATGTACAGTGTATAGAGATTTCAAGAATGGATTGATGTAAAACTTAGAGTAAGGTTGCAGCACCATTCTCAAAATTCATGCAGAATCAACACAGAGATGCTTTACCCCAACCGAACATTAGCATTTTGTTGACTTTTCCAAAAAAAGCAGAAATTTGAAATTTTGTATACCAGAGTGAATGAGGAATTGTCCGACATGACGTCACGGATTGAGTCAAATTGGCAATCACACAGATCCCCATGAGCGGTACGGATCGTAATATCTCTTTGACTTTTGAAATCATAACTTGTAATCGGGTTTTCCGATTTTGCCCAAATCACAGTTTGTTCATTTGATTTTTTTTTTCATTCTGTGAGAGCACGGCCATTTCAGAGGCTGGTTTCCTTTTAATTTCATTCAATTACAATTAGAAATATTTCTTTTTGACTCTATAGTGGCCAGTTTGGGGCAGATAATGAATTGTGAAAATTTGTTTGTTTTCAGGACTTGAGCAAGGAGTTTTCCAAGTGCAAGGAGCAAGGAGACAGGAGACTAGATCTTAGCAAACTTTCCGTAAGTGAACGTTTTACTTGCCTAATTCCCAATCGTTCTGTAAACATTTGCAACACCTCAGGGTGCTACAGGAATTTTTTTCACCAGTTGCCCTGTCAGACAACAACGTTTTTAAATCATTTGCACAGAGGACAAATTAAATATAGTAATGTTACTTTCCCAAATTCCCATTCATCCAGTAAACATTTGCAACATCACAGCTACAAATTTTTTGTTACCAGTTGCCCTGTCAGACAACAACGTTTTAAATCACTTGCCCAAAATATAGCTTCTCTTGCTTAAAAATTGATAGCCATCGCCAATTTGCACAGAGGAAAAATTAAATATATATACTGTTACTTGCCCTAATGGGCAAGTGACCTCTTTTACTTGTCCAATACCAAAATTTTGTTGCCTCGGGTATGCGGGCAAATGGGTTTGTAATGCCCTGCACCTGTGCAGCATTTCTGTGGTAAAACAGGAAATTTCTTTTTGCATACCAGAGCTATTGGAAAGGTGTAAATATGGAGTTGTTCATAGACTTTTCTGAGAGGGCGATGGAAAAAAAATAATTTACCTTTCAAGAATATTCGCAATCCAAAATCAAATGTTTCTGTTAACCTAATACAGAAGTTGTAGTTTACATGATTTGAAGATTAATTTTTGTATAGGACCCCATTTTATGTAAGCTTTTGAGCTTTCATGGGCTCATCTTGTTTTTTCTTTTCTTTTTTATATGTTTTATTTCTATCTTGACAAATAAATGAAATAAAAAATGAAAAAGTATAATTACAGTTGCAGTGATTTAACTCCTATTTGAACTCATTTTCTGTATTTTCTACCTTTTCAGATTGGCGTTCTTCCAAGTTCCTTGAAAGATGTAAGTACATGCTGATAAGATTAACTTAAATAATTCTCAGATTTCTTGGAACCTACATGTAAACACAAACACATGAAGCCCATTCGTAGTTACATGCTGTGCATGAGTAGATAAAGGTTATTTGAAACAAGACCAACATGAATTTTTACCGAGTTAATCTTCGACTGAAGCAATGATTATTCCCGCATTCATTTCTGATGGCATGGAACAAGCCGTAATCTTTCTGATCGCGTAATGGCGGAGGCATAAATTTTGACTGCATGCAGTTGAGGATTCATCTAGTTCTCCTTGCGATTCCCCATAACTAACAAAGCTTGATTGACTCTTCCTATATGGGAACTGAATCCTCAATCAGAAGTTACTCTGAAACTTGTTAGACTAGGCCAAATAAGTGAGTAATGAAAGGATATTAAGGAATACTTTCTCCTCGAGTAAACCATGGTAACATTTTCTCTTTCCACAGCTAACGCAGCTCGTAGAACTCTACCTGTATGGGAATAGATTAGTGAACCTTCCAGCAGAGATTGGTTGCTTGTCGAACCTCGAGAGGCTTGCGCTGAATGAGAACTCGCTGACGAATCTACCAGAGGAGCTGAAGAAACTGAGCAAACTGAAGGTGCTTGACCTCAGGCATAATAAGCTCAAAGATAAGGTAATTCCCATTTGAAATTTAGTTGCACCACACTTATTCTACCCCTTCAGGATACTAGAAGAATTTTTCGCACCACTTGCCCTGTCGGGCATGTTGTTTTTCGAATCGGTTGCTTGAACACAAATTCCTATTGCCCAAAATGCAATTAAGCGAACAAAAGCAGCTGCACACACATCTAATTGGGCTTAGCTGTCACTGACGGTGGTAAAATGTTAGATCTTGCAACTGGATATGGCCTAGCATTAAATAAATTATAGACAATTCAAAGTCTATAGTTCTTGAACAAGTGGCAATTTCATTTGCTTGCCTGATTCCTCAATTTTGTTGCTGCGGGATTCGGGCAAGTGGGTTTGCAGCGCCCTTCACTTTATTCAGATCAGTTTAAAGCCCCAGTCACAAAGAAGCCCTGATTGAACATGATTGAACACAACTCTTTATCCAGCCGTGTATGATGAAACTAAATAACTTCCCCTGAACAAAGAGAGACATAAAATCCGGATCAGAGAGGACTCGACTACATGTCATATATGACTTGTGTTGAATATTCTACTCTAATAATGGGGAAACGAGGATTTCAAAAAATGTTAAAAATAAATGCAAAATATGAATTGCAAGGTACATGTATTATCCCGAAGTTATTGTTAGAATACATTCAAATGTTCATGATAAAAGAGATCCAGGCGCAATCGTGATTGATGTCACAATTTGTTTTTATTTTAGAACTTAGTTAATCACTGAGAGTTCAATGGTAGCTGAATGAAATGGGTCAGTCCAAGGTCTAATGATATATTTTCACTATTTAATCTGTATGGGCATCAGTTCTTTGTATTAATATCAGACAGTTTCTATTCATACTAGGCATTAGTAAAAACTATTGCAAGCGTTGTGGCATAGTGGTTTAGACTCCTGCCTTTCATGCAAAGCTTCGTGGTTCAAGTTACACCCATGGCGTGAATTTCCTTTAGCAAGATATGCATCCATATTGTCCTGCACTCAACCCAGGTGAGGTGAATGGTTACCAGCAAGAATTTATTCCTCTAAATGCGGAAGTTTGTACTTGGCAGCTATGCTATGGCTGGGTAATACTAATAGATAATTTGTCTTGAACCTCTGAATAGGTGACTAGAGATATGTCCTGTTTAAATGCTACATATTATTATTAGTAGTAGTAAAAACTATTGCCTTGCTTAAAAAAAGTAACAATAACATATCGTTTTTCTTTTTTAGATTCCTGTTGTTGTCTACCAGCTTCTTTCTCTCACCACGTTATTCCTACGCTTCAATCGTATCACGCAAGTTGCTGAAGATATCCACAACCTAACGGTAAGCCCCATTCTCTTTTATTTTTACTTTCATAGGGCATCTGAGGTAAACTTAGGCACTGTTATGATTTAACTCCCATAGAGTTAAGCAAATTTCCACTTGAAGGGTCAGTTTGTCTACTCTGTTTCCAAGAATAGTGAGTGACCTTATTGCATCCAGGGAAGTTATTATGTTGAATGTTTCATTCACTTTTCATCGAGAATGGTTAAGAGAGAGTCTCTATATAATCTCAGATGTGTTAGGGTAAAGCCCCAGTCATATAGGACCCTGGAAGCAACACGATTCACCCCGACTCGTTGTTAATTCACAGTTAACTGCCTTAGAACAAAGAGTCAGGGTGAATCGTGTTGCTTCCGGTGTCCTATGTGACTGGGGCTTTATATTGAATTCAGAGTTTTACTCTCAGGGCCAGGACTAGAGATCAGTTTATGGAGTTTCCTCTCAGTTAGAGCTGAGATTGCTGTTTAGTTTTAGCCTGGAGTTTAATCTTGATGAGTTAGATTTTGTACTTCCAGTATATAGTTTGCAGATTACATGATCTAGTCTTTGTCATGAGAACTGTTTGAGCATCATTATGCTTGACTGGCTGACTCTCGCAATAAATACTACAACGTACTTTAATATTTGTCATAAGATTTTGAATAATTTTAAATCTGCAGGGATAATATTTTTCAGAGTTTTCTGTTAATTTAGATTGGTTTCAATATTAATCTGCCATAGAAAATACAAATAATGTGTAGATGGTTTTCAGACTTTTCACTGATTCTCACTGGCATTCCGGATTTGTGTCCGCTCTTATAGAAACTTACGATGCTGAGTCTTCGAGAGAATAAAATCAAAGCATTGCCGAGAGGAATCGGGAAACTGACCCTACTCACTACGTTTGATGTCTCGCATAATCATCTGGAGCACCTCCCTGAAGGTAAGCTCTTTAGTTGAAGACGATGATGATGATGATATGATGATGATGATGATGATGATATGATGATGATGATGATGATGATATGATAATGATGATATGATGATGATGATGATGATGGTGATGCTGATTGTGTTGGTGGCGGTGACAGTGTTGATGGAGGTGATGGTGGGTGTGATGGTGGCGGTGATGGTGGTGGTGGTGATGGTGGCGGCGGCGGCGGCATGGGTGGTGGTGGTGGTGGTCGTCGTCGTCGTGGCGGTGATGATGATGATGATGATGATGATAATGGTGGTGATGAGGATGATGGTGGTGATGGTGATGATGATGGTGATGATGATGATGATTATGATGATAATGATGATGATGATGGTGATGATGATGATGATTGTGATGGTGTTGGTGGTGGTGATGGTGCTGGTGGAGGTGATGGTGGTGATGATGGTGGTGGTGGAGATGATGGTAGTGGTGATGGTGGTGGTGGTGTTGGTGGTGGTGATGGTGATGGTGATAGTGTTGGTGATGGCGGTGGTGGCGGCAGCGGCGGCGGCGGCGGTGGTTGTGGTGGTGATGATGATGATGATGATGAGAATGATAATGAGGATGATAAAGGTGATGATAATGATGATGATGATGGTGATGATGATGATGATGATGGTGGTGGTGATGATGGTGTTGGTGGTGATGATGATGGTGTTGGTGGTGGTGGTAGTGGTGGTGAATGTGGTGTTGGTAGTTGTGGTATTTGGTGTTGGTGGTGGTGGTGGCAGCGGGGGCAGTGGTGGTGGTGGTGGTGGTGGTGGTGGTGGTGGTGGTGGTGGTGGTGATGATGATGATGATGATGGCGATGATGATGATGATGATGATGGTGGTGATGGTGGTGGTGATGGTGGTGGTGGTGGTGGTGTTGATGGTGTAATTGTGATGGTGATGGCGGCGGCGGCGGTGGTGGTAGTGGTGGTGGTGATAATGATGATGATGATGATGCTGATGATGATAATGGTGGTGGTGATGATGGCAGTGGTGTTGATGGTAGTGATGATGATGAGGAGGATAATGGTGATGATGATGATGATGGTAATGATGATGGTGATGGTTGTGATGATGGTGTTGGTGGTAGTGGTGATGGTGATGGTGTTGGTGGTGGTGGTGGTGGATGTGGTGTTGGTAGTTATGGTATTTGGTGTTGGTGGTGTTGGTGGTGGTGATGATGATGATGATAATGATGATGATGATAATGGTGGTGGTGAGGATGGTGGTGGTGTTGGTGGTGTGGATGATGATGGTGATGATGCTGATGAGGATGATAATGGTGATGATAATGATGATGTTGATGGTGATAATGATGATGATGGTGATGGTGATGATGCTGATGAGGATGATAATGGTGATGATAATGATGATGTTGATGGTGATAATGATGATGATGGTGATGGTGATGATGCTGATGAGGATGATAATGGTGATGATAATGATGATGTTGATGGTGATAATGATGATGATGGTGGTGGTGATGATGGTGTTGGTGGTAGTGGTGATGGTGATGGTGTTGGTGGTGGTGAATGTGGTGTTGGTAGTTGTGGTAGTTGGTGTTGCTGGTGGTGATAGTGGTGGTGGTATTCAGTGGTAGTGTTTGTGGTTGTGGTGGTGATAATGATGTATGAACTTCTTAGTAAGAATTCCTCTTTATCCATCCACAGAAATTGGGAATTGCACACAGCTTTCGTCGCTGGACCTACAGCACAATGAGCTCTTGGACTTGCCTGAGACAATCGGAAACTTGAAATGTTTGAGCCGTCTGGGTCTGAGGTACAACCGACTGACAGGGATCCCAAAGAGCTTGAGCAACTGTGTGAACCTGGAGGAGTTCAATGTGGAAGGGAACAACATTGGTATTCTCCCGGTAAGATTATTAACTGCTGCATTATGTAAGGTCCCGGTCACATATTGCGCCGGAAGGAACACGATTCAACACGACTCTTTGTTCATTTACAGTTAATTGCCTGAGAACAAAGAGTCTTGTTGAATCGTGTTGCTTTCGGGGTCATATGTGACTGGGTCTTAACCCTAGGCTGCTGGTTTTTTTTAGGTGTAAGTCAGAAAAGTGCTAATGCACGTAAGGTTCTCTATAGATTTTCCACAAACGATACACGTGCAGGTGTACACAAATGTGAATGGCCATTTTATGTGTGTGTAGAATTTATTAATGCACCAGAACAAAGCAAGTGTATATTCAGTCAATGTATTTGTGCTCTTTCTATTGTGTGCTCAAATTGTTGACTCTAGTCGACCAAATCGTGTCTGCTAGTGTGAATAGCATCGGCAGCAGCGTGTAAAGAGTTAACTCAACAGACACAGAGAATAGACAAGATAACTATTTTTCATTTCACCCAATAGATGTGTGGAGGCTTCGTGGTGTAGTGGTTCTGACTCTCGCTTTCCAACCTGAGGGTTATAGGTTTGAATCTCATCCATTGCGTCAATTTCCTTCAGCACAAAATCTATATTCCACCCAATAGATGTGTGGAGGCGCCGTGGTCTACTGATTCCGACTCTCGTCTTTCAACCCGAGGGTTGTAGGTTCGAATTTCACCCATGGCATCGAATCTCACCCAGTTGCAATTTGTTTTCATTTGCACATGATATGCGCTTCTAACAAGACACACATGAAGCAACGATTTTGATTGGCACGTTCAGATCAATTTTAACTTCCCATCAATTGCAACATTACTTTTGAACAACACCCCTTCAGTGATCTTATTAAGACCTTGTTTAAAGCCTGATGAAGTACAGTAATCCTCCCTAATTTTGTTTTCTTATTTTTAGGAGGGTCTGTTGTGCTCATTAAACAAATTAACCAACATCTGTTTGTCAAGAAATAACTTCACAGCATATCCAGTCGGTGGGCCCCAGCAGTTTGCAACAGTAGATGTAAGTATAGAAGGAGTGTCGTGGTGTAGTGGTTTGGACTCTCAACTCTTAACTAGAGGGTCGATGGTTCGAATCTCTCCCAGGGCGTTAATTTCGTTCAGCAAGAAATTTACCCATAGTGTGCTGCACTCAACCCAGATGAGGTGAATGGGTAACGGCAGGAATTTATTCTTCTAAATGCAGAAGCGCCTACTTGGCAGCTATGCTATGGCCGGGTAATAATATTAGATACTTTGTCTCGCGCCTCTGAATAGGTGACTAGAGAGATGGCGTGTTTAAATGCTATATATTAAGTACTATTTCTATGACCCATGTTACACCANGATCGGAAACTTGAAATGTTTGAGCCGTCTGGGTCTGAGGTACAACCGGCTGACGGGGATCCCGAAGAGTTTGAGCAACTGTGTGAACCTGGAGGAGTTCAATGTGGAAGGGAACAACATTGGTATTCTCCCGGTAAGATTATTAACTGCTGCATTATGTAAGGTCCCGGTCACATATTGCGCCGGAAGGAACACGATTCAACACGACTCTTTGTTCATTTACAGTTAATTGCCTGAGAACAAAGAGTCTTGTTGAATCGTGTTGCTTTCGGGGTCATATGTGACTGGGTCTTAACCCTAGGCTGCTGGTTTTTTTTAGGTGTAAGTCAGAAAAGTGCTAATGCACGTAAGGTTCTCTATAGATTTTCCACAAACGATACACGTGCAGGTGTACACAAATGTGAATGGCCATTTTATGTGTGTGTAGAATTTATTAATGCACCAGAACAAAGCAAGTGTATATTCAGTCAATGTATTTGTGCTCTTTCTATTGTGTGCTCAAATTGTTGACTCTAGTCGACCAAATCGTGTCTGCTAGTGTGAATAGCATCGGCAGCAGCGTGTAAAGAGTTAACTCAACAGACACAGAGAATAGACAAGATAACTATTTTTCATTTCACCCAATAGATGTGTGGAGGCTTCGTGGTGTAGTGGTTCTGACTCTCGCTTTCCAACCTGAGGGTTATAGGTTTGAATCTCATCCATTGCGTCAATTTCCTTCAGCACAAAATCTATATTCCACCCAATAGATGTGTGGAGGCGCCGTGGTCTACTGATTCCGACTCTCGTCTTTCAACCCGAGGGTTGTAGGTTCGAATTTCACCCATGGCATCGAATCTCACCCAGTTGCAATTTGTTTTCATTTGCACATGATATGCGCTTCTAACAAGACACACATGAAGCAACGATTTTGATTGGCACGTTCAGATCAATTTTAACTTCCCATCAATTGCAACATTACTTTTGAACAACACCCCTTCAGTGATCTTATTAAGACCTTGTTTAAAGCCTGATGAAGTACAGTAATCCTCCCTAATTTTGTTTTCTTATTTTTAGGAGGGTCTGTTGTGCTCATTAAACAAATTAACCAACATCTGTTTGTCAAGAAATAACTTCACAGCATATCCAGTCGGTGGGCCCCAGCAGTTTGCAACAGTAGATGTAAGTATAGAAGGAGTGTCGTGGTGTAGTGGTTTGGACTCTCAACTCTTAACTAGAGGGTCGATGGTTCGAATCTCTCCCAGGGCGTTAATTTCGTTCAGCAAGAAATTTACCCATAGTGTGCTGCACTCAACCCAGATGAGGTGAATGGGTAACGGCAGGAATTTATTCTTCTAAATGCAGAAGCGCCTACTTGGCAGCTATGCTATGGCCGGGTAATAATATTAGATACTTTGTCTCGCGCCTCTGAATAGGTGACTAGAGAGATGGCGTGTTTAAATGCTATATATTAAGTACTATTTCTATGACCCATGTTACACCAAAAAATTGCTTAAATCAAAATTGCCCAGGTCCGAAACTGATGAGGTTTCAACCTTGAGAGGATCGGTAGAGTGCCTGTTTACACCACCCTCCATTCCCGCCCCGAAATATTTCACTCGAGTCCATTGAATTAAAAATGCAATTTTTTAAAAAGTACTCCATATATGTTAACTTTTCGTACAAATTCTGATGGATTATTTTCGCAGGTCTTGAATTCGTGGTCAGCCATGTCACCGCAAAATGTGCGAAAATTAAAGCCCCCGAAAATTTTCCACTATACACTAAACGAAATGTTTCTAATGAATTTTTTTATTCATTCAAAGTTCCCTGCTTGATAAGTATCTTCCTTATTGCATGCCATTGAATGAGTGAATGAAATGAAATTGAAATTTGAAATTTGAATTTTAGAAGGTGGAATTTGGAATTTGAAATTTGAAGTATGAAATTTGAAATTTGGAAGTTGGAATTTGGAATTTTACATTTGAAATTTGAAATTTTACATTTGAAATTTGAAATTGAAATTGCAGTTTGGATATTGTAATAAGACCCTACAGAAAAACAACATAGTTAGGCATAGAACTCGAAATGGCAAGAGCAAATTATCAGAACTAAATAATTTAACCCTTTTGACTACTGAATTTTGTTGTTTCAATAGACTTTAGTGCAGGGACTACCTGGCTCTAGTTGTCAATGGGTGATAACTACAAATTAGCAATCTACCCGTATTCAAAATAGAATTTTCAATTTCATCTCATGTAGCAAATCAACATGGACCACAACCAGATCAACAAGATTCCATTTGGAATCTTCAGCCGATCAAAATGCTTTACCAAACTCAACATGAAAGGCAACCAAATATTGAAATTTGAAACTTGAAATTTGAAATTTGAAATCCACCAGTATTTAAGAAAAAAAAAAAAAAGTTTTCATTTCTAATTTTGTCGCAAATCAACATGGAACACAACCATATCAACAAGATTCCGTTTGGAATCTTCAGCTGATCAAAACGCTTGACCAAACTCAACATGAAAGATAACCAAATATGGAAATTTTAAATTTGAAATTTGAAGTTTAAAATTGGAAGTTTGTACTTTAACATCCACCAGTATTAAAAAATTGAAGTTGTCATTTCTAATTTTGTAGCAAATCAACATTTACCACAACCAGATCAACAAGATTCCGTTTGGAATCTGTAGCCGATCAAAATGCTTTACCAAATTCAAAATGAGAGACAACCAAATATTGAAATTTGAAATTTGAAATCCATCAGTATTTAAGAATGGAAGTTTTCATTTCTAATTTTGTAGTAAATAACATGGACCACAACCAGATCAACAAGATTCCGTTTGGATCTTCAGCCGATCAAAATACTTGACCAAATTCAACATGAAAGACAACCAAATATTGAAATTTGAAATTTGAAATCCATCAGTATTTAAGAATGGAAGTTTTCATTTCTAATTTTGTAGTAAATAACATGGACCACAACCAGATCAACAAGATTCCGTTTGGATCTTCAGCCGATCAAAATACTTGACCAAATTCAACATGAAAGATAACCAAATATTGAAATTTGAAATTTGAAATCCACCAGTAATTAAAAATGGAAGTTTTTATTTCTAATTTTGTAGCAAATCAACATGGACCACAATCAAATCAACAAGATTCCGTTTGGAATCTTCAGCCGATCAAAATGCTTGACCAAACTCAACATGAAAGACAACCAGCTAACAGCATTACCTCTGGGTAAGTGAACTTGTTACTCATTTCCAACTCTCAATTCTACTGCTTTTATGTTCATGGTGCTGCACTCTACTCAGGTGTGATTGGAGACAGTTTGGAAGTGACCATAATCTAGGCCACTTATAAGCTTTCCAATTGATTGTAGAATGTTATGTCAATCGTAAGTCTATGGGAAACCATGTACTAGATTTGCAATCGATCGCAATTTCTTTTTTGTTACAGGCTCTAACCAAGTGAGGCATTGATCGCCTTGAAGCATCCTACTTTAATGCTCCTCAGGGAGTGGAAAATATCCTTACATTGTATGCTTACTTTCCTGAATCCAATACCTATTTTAAAGCTCCACTGGGGTGTTATTAAAAATCAACTGTAAATCAACTGTAACTTTACAAATTGCAATGCGCATTTTCATAGGCGAACGGTATATGCCCATTTTACAAGACGTGAATGTAACAGTGATTTTGATTGGCACATCCCAATCAACTGCAACTTGCGATCAATTGCAACTTTTAAACAACACCCCCTATGTGTTATTGCAGGGTCCACTGGAAGAACAGTTTTTAGATCGATGCAGCTACCTGGGTAAATACACCCTGAGCAGAAGGGACAAAGTAAACAACATCCGCCAAGCGTTCGCGTTCGGCGGGTTTACTTACATATTCAAATTTATGTGCGTTTTTTGCCAACATACATAGTTATGTGGTATACCTTAAACTGTTTGATAACATTAAGACTACAATACTTGGAATCCAGTTTGCATACATTACTTGTTGCTTAGTTGGGCCTGGGGCAAGCCTTAGCGTTGTCAAGAACAACCTTTAGAGATATGCATAAAATTTGCATAAACCCGCCTATAGCACACCAAGGGAAATTCCCTTCCTCTCATTCTGCGGAAACAGTCAAAGAGGCATCACTCAATGAATAGTGAGGGGACTTTCTTAGTGTGTATCAAGCTATTGTGAATGCCTGAATGAAGTTGTTTACTTTGTGTAAAAGCCTCTGTCCCGTCTACTGACAGTGATAAGACTTAGGGGGTGTTGCTCAAAATCAAATGCAAATCAACTGCAACTTTGCAAATTGTAACGCGCATTTTCATTTGCGCACAGTTTTCGCATTTAACAAGACGCGCATGAAACAATGATTTTGATTGGCACGCTTCGATCAACTGCAACTTGCGATCAATTGCAACTTTTGAGCAACACCCCCTTAGACACATAAATTGTTATTATTGTTATTTAATCCATACTTGATCTTTCCTCGTTTGTATTTTCTTCCAGATGTAAATAGTTGGACGACGATGGTTGAGCTGAATCTAGGCACCAATCAAATTAGTAAACTCCCGGAAGATATTGAGCATCTTGCTTCATTAGAAGTTCTGATTCTCAGTAACAACCTACTCAGGGTATGTATATATTCATCTTTCTTAGGGGGTGTTGTTCAAAATCGACCGCAAATCAATCGGTAAACTCCCGGAAGATATTGAGCATCTTGCTTCGTTACAAGTTCTCATTCTTAGCAACAACCTCCTCAGGGTATGTTCATATTCATCTTTCTTAGAGCGTGAGGGAGTTTTTAGAGAGGGAGAGAAAGGATGAGGAGGGAGAGAACAAAAGTGTAGAAAGGGGAAATGGGACTTCAACTATTGTTGAGCTGAACATGGCACAAATCAAATCGGTAAACTACCGGAAGATATCGAGCATCTTGCTTCGTTAGAAGTTCTCATTCTTAGCAACAACCTCCTCAGGGTATGTGGATATTCATCTTTCTTAGAGCATGAGAGAGAGTTTTTAGAGAGGGAGAGAAAGAAAGGAAGAGGATGGAGAGAACAAAAATGTAGAGAGTGGAAATAGGACTTAAACTATTGTTGAGCTGAACATGGCACCATTAAATCAGTAAACTGCCTGAAGATATTGAGCATCTCCCTTCGTTACAAGTTCTCATTCTTAGTAACAACCTTCTCAGGGTATGTTCATATTTATCTTTCTTAGAGCGTGAGAGAGAGTTTTTAGAGAGGGAGAGAAAGAAAGGAAGAGGATGGATAGAACAAAAGTGTAGAAAGGGGTAAGAGGAGATTCACTATTGTTGAGCTGAACATGGCACTCAAACAAATCAGTAACTCCCGGAAGATATTGAGCATCTCGCTTCGTTAGAAGTTCTCATTCATTATCTTAGGAACAACCTCCTCCGGGTACGTGGATATTCATCTTTCTAAGAGAGTGAGAGAGAGTTTTTAGAGAGGGAGAGAAAGAAAGGAAAATGAGAGAGAGAACAAAGGTGTAGAAAGGGGAAATGGGACTTCAACTATTGTTGAGCTGAACATGGCGCTCAATCAAATTGGTAATCTCCCTGAAGATATCGAGCATCTTGCTTCGTTAGAAGTTCTCATTCTTAGCAACAACCTCCTCAGGGTATGTGGATATTCATCTCTCTTAGAGAGTGAGAGAGAGTTTTGAGAGAGGGAGAGAAAGAAAGGAAGAGGAGGGAGAGAAAGAAAGGAAGAGGAGGGAGAGAACAAAAGTGGAGAGAGGGGAAATGGGAGTTCAACGATTGAGCTGAACATGGCACCAATCGAATCAGTAAACTCCCGGAAGATATCGAGCATCTTGCTTCATTAGAAGTTCTCATTCTTAGTAACAACCTCCTCAGGGTATGTTCATATGCATCTTTCTCAGAGAGAGAGAGAGACAGAGAGAGAGAGAAAGAGTTAGATGGAGAGAGAAGGAAAGATTGATAGAGAGAATTTGAGTGTTGATTCTTAACCCTTAAAAGACTGGGGGGGGGGGGGCCTTTCAGAAGTCCACTGCCAAGAAAATCGATGACATGAAGGGTCTGTCTATTGTTATTCCAGTATCAAGTTTCCTTTACCCCAAGGTAGTGCAACCACCACAAGATTCCCTGTTCCCTGGCTAACACACAAAAAAGTTATTTCATCTTTTATACTCTATTTCATTTTTTTCCAGAAATTACCAAGTAGGATTGGTAACCTGACGAAACTAAGAGAGCTAGATCTGGAAGAGAACAGGCTCGAGTCTTTACCTACAGAAATAGGTAAGTTGGGAACCATGAAATTCAAATTCTTTTACTGTATAGTGGAATATTTTTAGGGGGATTTAATTTTCACTCTTTTCGCGGTGAAATGGCTGACCGCGAATTTAAGACATGCGAAAATAATCCTTACAAATATTTACGAAAAGTTAACATGTACAGTACTTCACACATTGAGTTTTGAAGTGGCACAATATCGCTTTCAATGTTTCAATCGCATATATATTTTTGCGTTTCTAATCATAATCTCCAGAATATACTGTGATTATACGGTCATTATTTATATTAAAACTTAAATTAATCACTTTCTGTTTCTTGAAAAATCTGTTTTAGTTAGGTCAGGAGATCATACCTTTTTTCATGGATTGTACCCACAAAAAACACCACAAAATTATCCCGCCATACAGTATATGATGGGGTAACAATATTCCAATATGATCATTTTAGAGTTGTAATATTCAGCACAATACATGTATATCTCACGAAAGAATTACGGAGATATAGCGATATCAAAATTTGATTTACGAAATGATCGCATTGGTCAACACAGGAAAATGGCGAGAAATGTCAACAGACTGCGTCATATTAATTCGTAGACTCCGGTTTGCGCTAGATTTATTAGAAATTGAATTTCATCAAAGATCCAAGATTTAGTAGTTTGACAGTAGTTTGACGGCAAATTATGAAGGAATCGAATGGTATGACTGTTTAATTACAACTCTGACAATTTATTTCGAAAATTGGAAGCAGCCACAACAGTGTCACAAGACCCATGTTTTTTCGCAAATGGAAGCCAATCTACCGATCTTTTAGTGATATTTACACATCTCTAGTGCACGGACTACGAAAGATAAAAGCTGCTCTTCAGCTGTTGTGGAACGAATTCTTGAAAGGAAGTGCGATAAATGGGATACCTGTAATTCAAAGTCTGAATTTTATGAGATTTGCAAATGTGAGAAAGTACATAAAGTTTAGACATGATTTTTGTTGGATGTAGTAGTTCTGATACTCATCTTTTAACCCGAGGGTCGTAGGTTTGAATCTCACCCATGGCGTCAATTTCCTTCAGTAAAAAATGTATCCACATTTTGCTGCACTCAACCCAGGTGAGGTGAATGGGTACTGGCAGGAATTTATTCATTTAAATGCAGAAGCGCCTACTTGTGAGCTATGCTATGGTTGGGTAATGATGTTAGATAATTTTCTTGTGCCTCTGAATAGATGACAAGAGAGATGGCATGCTTAAATGCTATATATTATTATTATTATTATTACTTACATATTTTTGTTTTGGAATGATTTTGTATTCCAGCATATCTGAAAGAACTTCAGAAGTTATCGGTGCAAACAAACCAACTCACGACACTCCCCAGGTCCATTGGGTAAGTTTATTCAGAGTTATGCATAGCCACCAAGGAAAGGGGAAAGGAAAGGATGTAGTTTTAGAGGCGTGTATCATTCAATTCTGAATATTTACGCCAGAAGAAGAAGGGAGAAAGAGGATCGCCATCTTAACGTCTCCATCCGAAAGACCGTATGCGACCTGGTTTCGAACCCACAGGCAGGAACTAACCCAAGTCTATGACTGTCCCGAACAGATGGATTTCAGGCGCACGCCACGGCGCCTCAGCCACCAACTGTTACTAACTGTTTATAATCATTACCAACATTTTTCGTAAGATTTATCAGATTTGGTGTCAATTTTATTGAAAATTAAGGATATTTGGCATCAGAAACACCATGTAATCGTATGTTTACACACTGTGTAATGCATTTGATCGTTACGAAAGGACTGAGAAAGAGGACAAAGTAAACAAATCTCTGTTCAAGCTTTCTCTGTGTACTTAGTAGACAAAAGAAATGAGCTTCTCCTTCATTTAGCAAATAAGTTTGACATAGATGTTCAACATTTATTTGCAAAATAATGGGAAAGGAATTTTTTTTTTGCGCTTGAGCAATTGTAAGGGTTTGAATGTGAAGTTGATAAGTTTGTCCAATTTCTTTGTCCATATGTTTGTCAGTGAAGATGACTGGAAAAAAAATGTTACCAGTTTTAGTGCACAGTTATTAGTAACACGTCATACATACTCAAGAACAACTATCCTGAAGAAACAAAAACATTTATCACAAAGTGACAGAAATATGGAATTCACAATTCATGCCCTACCAATTACATTTCTTTAAAAGAAAACAAGAAAAGATGACATGAATCTCGTATGTCATCAATAACTTTCAATGCTTTTTCTCTTTTTCTGTCTCTCTCAGTGGACTGTCAAATCTGGTTTACCTGAAAGCAGGCGAGAATAACCTTTCATCATTACCAGACGAGATAGGTGAGTGCATTTTGTAACCTGAACAATTAGTCCTCTATACCTTCAGCTAGGTATTAAAAAATCCCAACAGTTATGGAATATGCATTAGGTGTATTTTCATGTTTATCAACTGCTTTCATTACAAATAATGGCTGAAAGTACATTTATGGTTATGATTTTCATGATTAGATAGTTAGATAGATAAATTTTATTTCAACACAGTATATAACCCAAACAGATACAGAGTCTGGTTTACATTGGGGCTGTACCATTGGCAGAATATACAAGATAAAATGACACTTCAATTAAACTACATATATAATACAAATTAAGAGCAGAACAAGTCAATGAATACAGAATTTAAAACATCTGTAAAATGGAAAATAAAACGGAAAGTACACAAAGAAAAATAACTTCTAAACTGAATATGTTAAAATAGATAAATTAGCCAATAGACTGTATAAATATTAAAAGGCTATTGAAATAAACACTTCATTTTTTTTTTATTAAATAGATAGAATTGACATGATGCTTTCACTTTTGTCCAGATGATGTGTCATTCACATTTTGCTGTTGACTCCATGCATATTCTAGAATGGTTAGGATCTCCGTGTATGAGTTTCTGTGCACACATCACATTTCCACACACCCCTTCCCGTAGGGTACCTGCTAAATTAATGAAATTTGTCGAGATCTGACACAGTTGGTGCAGTTTGTTATTTGCATCCTAGAGCCATAAAAAGTAAATGCCCATGGGTCAAAGGCAGTGGTTATACATTGTGGTCAGAATCATTCACTTACACCTTTTTCTAAAAGTGTGAGTATTACACTGTAAGGTTGGCAGTGCTGATAAAACTGGGGGAGCCATCATTTCAGCATACCAATGTTTTCTACATATTTAAGAAAGTTTGAAATTTTACCACTTTATGTATGCATACGTAAACATGAATGCACGTCATGTAGAGTATTGAATTTTTGGAAAGCTCAGGTTCTCACAAATGGTTTGTAAGTTTACGGAGTGTCGGAAGGGTTGAAGGGTAATGTTGCATGAAATCACTTATAATTTCATTAGAACGGGTTCTTCTTCTTCTTCTTTAAAGATTTACAACGCATTTCTGTAGGATGTTCTTTGAGTCGATGCAATGTTGGGATTTCTCTGTCTTCATGCAACAATACCCTTTTGTTACGTCACTTTGTGAAAGCACGAATGAAACGTTACCACTGCAAACATGAGAGATTTATGCTTTATACTCTTGGTCTTTGCTTCTCTTTCTCAGGCTCATTGGAGCAACTTCAGCATCTGTACATAAATGACAATCACAATCTCAACCATCTACCGTTTGAATT